>JAJEKB010021331.1:334990-350253 GCA_022393335.1 Macrotrachela quadricornifera
ACATTTACCTGCCTTGATCAAGCGTTAGCCCATTGAATATAGGATGCCATTGTACCCCAAAACAGCCTGTTTCTAATGGTGAAAAGATCAGCTCGCTAGCTACAATGGTTCACGAGATATTGCTCGCAGAGGTTTCTCCATTTAATTTTGGCGTCGACATTACTTTGAGAATCAATGGATGAAAAATGTTGATATTCAGAGATGGAATGTGTACGGAAATAAAATGAGGACAAACAATAATGCTGAAGGTTTACTACCATACGCACTAGTCATCGTTTTTCTATTACGTTTAGATTTGAAGGATATCATATTCGCCTCAACTCAAGAATATGTAAATATCACCCAAATATTTGTGCTTTTATTAGATGTATTCAAAGAGAAGAAAACAGATTCAGGCATATGCTAGTTCAGATGAAAGGTGGTCTTACAGCTCGACCAAAAACGAAGAGAATACAAGCAATACAACAAAGAATTGGCACGCTTTACATTCGTTATGATAATGGTGAAGTAACTACTAATGAGCTTTTAGAAGGATTATCCTTTGTCGTAGCTAAAGATATCAAATCAAAAAAGAAGTGAAAAATGATTATTCTTAGTGAAGTGATATCCGACAATATTTTTTATGATTCATATTTCTCTTTTATTAAATAAATATTATAAAAAGTTCATGAGTATTATTTCTTATTGAGAAATTAAACCTTCGATATTTTTCCCTTTCGCTATTTTCTCTTCGATTTTTTTCTTTTCTATATTTTTTCCGTCAGCATTTTTTCTTCCTATATTTTTCTTCGTCATTTATCGTTTCGACGTTTTTCCTTTCTTCCTTTTTCTATCCATTCTTAAAGATGATGGTATGTACCGATCAAACGATCAATGTGTGTTTTATGTTTAAGCAAATTTCAAGACAAGAAATGAATAGTACAAGGTCAAATCCGATATTAACCCTTTCAGGACGGGCTTATTTTAAGAAAAAATTAAACGTACAAATTCTCTAACTTTTCGAAAATGATTTATTTTTATCGAACTCGTTTACATCTGAACATCAGAAAGCTTTCAAAGTATGATATTCTTTAAAACAGTTGGGATTACAGAGTGGAACATCACAATCTGGGCAATAAAATCTTGTGTCGCTGCGTTTTTTCTCTCGCTTGACGGTATGACTGCAGACGAAACAGCGTCTTTGAACATTATTTCCTGGAATAAAAGCGATGACATGACGACCAGTGAGCCGTAGTGGACAATCGGTTGGTGGTCTTCCTCTCGACTGTGGCCGCTTTGAGCCAAATTCTTCAATGAGTTCTCGAGCAAGTTGAAGACGAAACTCTGAAAGTTCGAGATTTTTTTCGTTGTTCATCTTGAACATGGCATAAGAGTTTTGCACAGTAATATCAAATAAATGGAAAAACAATTTCTTGTACCATTTTACTGTTTTCCGTAGACATTCCGAGAAACTGCTTTGCATGTATACGTGATCAACTGCTCTCATATTTCTGTTGTATTGTGTAATACACAGAGGCTTCTTGATTCTTCGACCTGTTTCTCTGTCGCTCTTCTCGGTTTCCACCATGACAGGTTCATGCAGCGTGGTAAGCATGTGAACCTCTCTTTTGTCCATCCATTTCAGTGCCAACAGTTCACCAGTAGTCTGGTAGGCTTGTTGTCCTTTTGCAAATTTTCCGAACGATGGCATTCCACTTCTGTTTTTTTTCACTGTTCCACAAGCTTTTGTTTTCTCTTCCAGTAATATTTCGAATAATGTAGGACTGGAAAACCAGTTATCGATGAAGAGAGTATGGTTTTTCTTCAGATAATTTTTCATAAGTGTTAGTACTACTGAACCTGATATCCCAACCTCAGGATGATTGTCGATTTCTGTTTCGGCACCAGTATAAACGATAAAGTTCAAAAAGAATTTCGTATCACAGTCACATAGCATGACGAGCTGCACACCAAAACGATGTCTTTTCGAGAGAATGTATTTTTTGAAACTCAGGCGGCCTTTCCATAGCATAAGGTTTTCATCAATGCACAAGTTTTCCCCATGGAATTACAGCTTTTTCGAATTTCCCTCTCAGATTTTCGATGATTGGTTGGATCTTTCGGAGTTTATCACCTTCTTCTGCATTATTATCAGCAAAATGGAGATATTGTAGGATAGAAATATACCTGTCCCTGGTAAAAAGTTCTCCGAAAATTAGTGTTGTAACTAGCTTATCCGTTGACCAGTAATCTTGCATGCGGTTCTTTTGAATTAACCCCATCAAAGTTGTAGTAGCGAGAAAAACGTAGAATTCCTCCACAGTCGTATTGTACCAAGCCCAAGGGGGAAAAAGCGATACTTCACTGTACTTCAGGTCTACTTCAGGTCTACTTCAGCTGTACTTCAAGTCTACTTCAGGTCTACTTCAGGTCTACTTCAGGTCTACTTCAGCTGTACTTCAAGTCTACTTCAGGTCTACTTCAGGTCTACTTCAGGTCTACTTCAGGTCTACTTCAGCTGTACTTCAGGTCTACTTCTTGGTACTTCAGCTGTACTTCACCAAACTTCCTCTACTTCACTCTACTTCACCTTACTTCACTGTACTTCAGGTTTACTTCAGCTGTACTTCACTTGTACTTCAGGTCTACTTCATGTCTACTTCACCTGTACTTCAGCATTTTTTGTGAAGTACATGAAGTATCGCTTTTTCCCCCTTGACCAAGCCGCAGTTTTTCCAACATTCGAAGCAGCATTTTGTTGTTGATAATTGTTGGTTTCTTCAACAATTTTCTGCATGAGTTCGTTGTCGAAAAATACTCGGAAATAATCAGACGGTTTGTTTCCTTCGATTTCAAATTCTTCGCTGACTCCTGATGCTCTATTGGAAAACTTCAAGTTCTTGGGATCGAAGCCAGACGAACGCCATTTTCTAGGAGCATGTCTTTTTCGAGTATCTGGAGCTGGAATATTGTTTTCTTTATCTTCTTGGTCATCTGTTGAGGACAGATCCAAACTATCAAACTCACTTTCTAATCCTGATTCCGAATCACTCGAAATTTCGTTGAATTCCATTTGACTGAATGTCTTTTTTGTTGAACTTGTCTTATGTAGAATGAAACTAATGAAACACGAACTATAAACTCGTAAATAACTGTAATGAGAACAGCGCAGATATATATATATATATATATACATGTATATGGGCAAGAGGAATAGTGACAGTGAGAATCTTCTCGAAGATTCCAGAAAGAGAACAATCATGAAGTCATATCAATCATAGGAAGAGAAAAGGAAAAAGATATGTACATGCTGGAAGAAAGAATAACTTATGACCTTCATGACTTTGTGAGTCATAACACGAGTGTGTAAAACAAGCGGTCTCAGCGTTTACTTCGAAGAGACGCAGAAAAATTCGAATTATCACACATTAGATCATCTGAAATTTCAAATGACGTTTTAAAACGTCACCCGTCCCGAAAGAGTTAAAGGTAACAAATATAAAAAATTTGTTTGAAAACAACCATATGCTCCTTTGATTCCATCTCTACGATCACCCTGTTCCTTTAACCTGGTAATACACACAGAGACACTCAACATTATTATATAGAAGAAGATAGCCAAGCCTATTTTTTGCTCTAGAGCTCGAGTTGAAACCATGTTTTTTTGATCCCTCGGACCAAGCTGAGGCCATGTTATTTTGACCCCTCGGACCAAGCTGAGACCATGTTTTTTTGACCCACACTGATAAAAATTTTCGGAGAATAATAAACCCTCGAAACGGGTTTATAGCTGAAAAATTCGTTTATCACCATGCTCTACCCCTTGATAAACCCTTTTTTTCTGAAAAGCCAAGAAGAGTTTGTTATTCGTTGCAAACGGGCCGCATTGATTTAGCCGACAATCACTTCGCCGACACCACTTCACCGACTGATTGTTTCACCGACAGGTACCATTTGCCGACAGGTACTATTCGCCGACAAAAAGTCAAACTTAAAAAAATTCAACATTCAATGATACTACAGTACTATTCACTTTTGTTTTCTTTTTCTTTTCTGTCATCGGTTATATTATGTAGATGACGCATACAAAATACCTCTTCTGTTTCTCTTTCTTCTTCATCTCATGTGTTTTCCAACAATTTTTCCTGTTATGATATACCTCTTCATCAGATGTGATCATAAGGATTTTTTCCTTTCGTATATATGATAGGCAAGAAAAAAACCTTCACACACATATGACAGAAAGGGGAAAATTCTTATGATCACATCTGATGAAGATGTAGGTCATAACAGGCAAAATTGTTGGAAAACACATGAGGGGAAGAAGGAAAGGAAAGAGAAGAGGTACATATATATGTATATTCTGTATGCGTCATCTATATAATAAGTCGGGGATGATGTAGTGGCTCTATGCGTCTGACTGTCAGATATTGAAGGTTCGATTCCTTCCCCCGGCTTGGTTTCATTGGTATCACGATGGGTAGTAAAGGAAGAATAGAAAAAACAAACAACAATGCCAAGTGTGCCATTGTTGTCTTATCAGAGTTTCGCTTCTGTGTGTTTTTTTTCTGCTCTGTATGTTATCATCATCCTATCCTTCGATTCTTTCGTGAACGTCCGTAAAAATTTGTAAAAAAATCCAGAAAACAATGCGACATTATAAAATCGATAAAGCATAATTGAAAACAATCTATATAATATAACCGATGACAGAAAAGAAGAAGAAAACAAAAGTGAATAGCACTGTAGTATCATTGAATGTTGAATTTTTTTAAATTTGACTTTTTGTCGGTGAATAGTACCTGTCGGTGAAACAATCAGTCGGTGAAGTGGTGTCGGTGAAATGATTGTCGGCTAAATGACCCGGACCCGTTGCAAACTGATCAACTCAAGGGTTGATTCTCTCTTGATAAACCCTTTTTGCATTGATCAACCGGATCAACCCTCAAATACAGAGTTTATCATCGCCTATAAGAAACCCACCTTTTGAGGATTGATCCGGTTGATCAATGCAAAAAGAGTTTATCAAGAGAGAATCAACCCTTGGGTTTATCAGTTTGCAACGAATAACAAACCCTTCTTGGATTTTTCAAAAAAAAGGGTTTATCAAGGGGTAGAGCATGGTGATAAACGAATGTTTCAGTTATAAACCCTTTTTGAGAGTTTATTATTCTTCGAAAATTTTTATGAGTGCAGTAACAGACACACACACAATGAACATTATAATATAGCTTTGATGACCCAAGGGCACTCTAGAAAAGTCCTCATAGAATCTCTTACGGCTACCCATACAATAAGCTAGTTCCAACTTCATGCAATTTGATTGGCTGCTACAAAAGAATTTCAGTCAATCAGATTTCGAGGCATTTTTTCTCCATGAAGATAAGAATGGAACATAATGTTGTTTGGGTCAATTTTGGGTTATCAAGGGTGCTCTACAAAAGTCCTCATAGAACCTCCGACGGTTATGCATCAAATAAGCAAGTTACAATTATGTGCTATCTGATTGGCCAGTTTTCCGAGTAATAGAAAACCTAAAATGCCATCTCCAGTCATAAAATAGTAATTGAGGACCTGAGGATATCCCAAAACTCTGTTTTTGGTGAGTCATGATATTGAACTACTGCATTGCGGACAAACACACAAACACACAAACACACCGTCATTTTCGGGATTGAGACTCTGAGTACAGTCAAAGGAATAAGAACTGACTGTTAAAAAAGCTACTCTGCTGCTAAAGTTTTAAGATAAAAGCAATATTTTTCAAGTTCAAAAGGAAAAAAAGATGTTGTTTCGCACTTTACCTTTGAGTTTTGTCGATCGACACTGAATGAAATGAAAGAATGGTTGTGAATCTTAACATTCGCTTTTAGCTTGCTTTTACTGGGTAAAAATTTCCTGCTTCCGACCGAAAATTTTTTTTTCAACTTAGACTTTATAAAAATTCTTAATGATTCAGGCTAAAAAAAAGCCACTTTAGATGCTTTTCTCCAACAAGATTAAAAGTAATTCTCTGTATCACTTCAGAGAGAAGTGTTTTCATTTCTACAGTAGCTGACAGAACTTTTATTTTAAATCAGAAGAAAAGAAAAAGAACTCGCACCATCTTACCTTTGCATTGATCAAGGGGGAACAAACTGATTTCCATGCGAGAAATCATCTAGAAATCACAAGAAATCATAAGAAATATTAACGGTCGTTTACGAGCCATCCATGAAAATCTGAGTAATCCTAAATTTATAAAAATGAATGAACATGTCTAAGAGATTCACAAGTAACAACCATCCCTAGTGAATGTACTGGCATGAGGGTATCTAAAAAAAATACCCTGGTACAAGAATGTCCCAACAACTTGAGGATGCTTAAGTACTTTGTCACGTACCCTGCTGGAAAGTGTTCTGTGAATAGGTACTATTGCACAGCATTTTTGCGTACCCTGACGTCAAAATTGCAGTATGTTGATGATCGAACCTCGCCATGACCCTTTTTTTATTTTTTTTTCTTTTAAGGCATTTTATGACATTTTTTCAATTTAATTTAATCTAATTTTTCCAATTCTGGAAATTCAACCAGATCAATTTTGAAATATGACCTCCGGACCTGAGATGGTCAGATATCCACCAAGCCACTTCAAGGTAGTCCTGTCTCAATTTTCTATCGAGATCGGCATGTTCTCGATTAGTAAATAGTCAAGAAATAATCGACGAAAAAAATAGCATAAAAATTTCATTTCTTATGTTTTGTCTAGTTGTTTATACTAAGTCGTGTGCGCAAAAGAAAAGGATGAATAAACAGTTTACTACACAGAACGAGACAAATTTAGGGTACTCTGTAGAAATTCTCTCAGTAAAGGACCCCGTCGGATAAGGTCGAAAATCTGCCCTCTGTCAGAACTGTTTCAATCGCACATAGCGTGGAAGCCCACGTTGTTCTGCACGTTTTGGTGTATTTAGTTTGGCCTTCTACCTTGGAATAGACCGAATAGCCTGGATCACTATGTGTAACAGTAATAGGTAAAATAGGTATATCCTGACACATATGGTGTCCAAGGATTTTTTCTCATATACGAAACTTTTTAAACATCTTTTACCATGGTTGAATGCGCCTTTCTTTCCTCTTCGAAATGCATATAAAAACTTACTGATTATTATTTCCTGAACTCTCAAAACATAGGCCAAAACTGACTAAAGCTACTAAAAAAAGTTGCCTCAAGACATTCAGTTCTGTACAGTGCGGATCTGTTTTCTCCAAAACAAAAAATAACACCACCGTGAAAATTTCTCAAAAACTGTGCAGTCACTCCTTCTACAAAATGTACTAATTTTTGGTCAAATCAAATTAGTCAAAAAGGGTCATTCGCTACTGACACTTCACAGGAAAAGCACTTTTTCGTAGAAAATATCAAAAAAAATGGATAGTATTTCAAGGTTTTCACTATTAAAAAACGGTTACTATAGAAAATAAACATGGTATTCGGAGTCAGCACACAAAAATACGCTAGAAACTTTATTTCTCATCAAAAAATATTTCCCATCAAAATTTCACCCCTACTCCCCCTCAGCTGTCCATTACTTAAACTTTAACCTGTACCCCCCTACAGGTCGAACTTTGATGGGAAATATTTTTTGATGAGAAATAAAGTTTCTAGCGTATTTTTGTGTGCTGATTCCGAATACCATGTTTATTTTCTATAGTAACCGTTTTTTAATAGTGAAAACCTTGAAATACTATCCATTTTTTTTGATATTTTCTACGAAAAAGTGCTTTTCCTGTGAAGTGTCAGTAGCGAATGACCCTTTTTGACTAATTTGATTTGACCAAAAATTAGTACATTTTGTAGAAGGAGTGACTGCACAGTTTTTGAGAAATTTTCACGGTGGTGTTATTTTTTGTTTTGGAGAAAACAGATCCGCACTGTACAGAACTGAATGTCTTGAGGCAACTTTTTTTAGTAGCTTTAGTCAGTTTTGGCCTATGTTTTGAGAGTTCAGGAAATAATAATCAGTAAGTTTTTATATGCATTTCGAAGAGGAAAGAAAGGCGCATTCAACCATGGTAAAAGATGTTTAAAAAGTTTCGTATATGAGAAAAAATCCTTGGACACCATATGTGTCAGGATATACCTATTTTACCTATTACTGTTACACATAGTGATCCAGGCTATTCGGTCTATTCCAAGGTAGAAGGCCAAACTAAATACACCAAAACGTGCAGAACAACGTGGGCTTCCACGCTATGTGCGATTGAAACAGTTCTGACAGAGGGCAGATTTTCGACCTTATCCGACGGGGTCCTTTACACGTGTGGGCACCCATACAAGTACTTGTTCAGTAAACATACAAGTATGGGTATGCAATGTAGTACTTACATCAGTATAATTACTGAGACTTTTCAAAGTACCCATATTGGGTGCCCTGGTGAGGCTTTCTCAGTACATCCACTTGGGATTAATGTAAATTGGCATGGTAAAAAGATGTACTAATTGCACACTAAAAATCAATTTATTGTGAATATGAATCCAAAGTAATATCAATAAAATGAAGAGTAAATGTATATATGAAACAATGGACAAAAATCATGTAGTTCGAACAAGTACAAGAAAAATAAAATGAACAGAAAGAGTTGACACAACAATTTTATCAGAAAGAATGAAGGATCCTTAAAGTACTTTTAAGAAATTTTCGTAAATGAAAAAATAAAACCATTTTTCGAAGATTCTAATGATTTGATTGTTTTTATAGTTGAACATATCTGTCATTTTCTCATTTTCACTATATCCTTCCTACAAATACCTTCTAATATAGTTTCGATTGGTTGTTTCAATCGACATTTAACTCATCGATTTCCAACTGAAATATCATTTTTAATTCATCTGGTAAAAAGAGAACAGCATGTTTGATTGACCGTATTTTAATAGAGCGATCATTCATGGAACTACCACGAGCTCTCTCTATAGATAGACAAAAGATTTCCTGAATTGTTTCAGATAAAGACTTATAAAATTGAGTATATCTAGCATAGCCACCTGAAGTAGCCTTCCTTAACTCAATAAAAATATCCTTAGGTGGATTGATAGGATAATTATTAATATCTGTAAAATCATAACGATGTAAGATATCATCAATTAGATTATTTAATCTTGTTTTTATTTCATCTATTTTGTTGTCTATAGATTTCAATATATAATGATCAATTAATTCATGTCGTGCACGGATAAGATTTTCTACGCAACGTTCAGCTTCAAGAAAACAATTAGCATTAATAAATATTTCAATATTTTTTACTCCATTTAAAATAACGGTTGATAATATTTCATTAATTTCATTTTCAAAATTTTGAAGAACATTTTTGACTTTTTCATCTATTAATTTCATAATATGATGTTGATTTAGAACTGTATGAACTTTTTCAATATTTTCATTAATTTCTCTTATTCTATCTTGATTATTTTCTTCCCGTTCGATTTTTCCATGAAGATGATTCGCACTAAGTTTAGTATTTTTTATTATTTTATTTAGAGAATTCTCTAATTTATTTTTAATAAGAATTAAAAATTTCGAATTTCCAATAAGATCAGATAGTGCTTGTTCTATATTTGCATAGTTTCCCTCTGTTATATAATCTATTACTCTCTTGTAGGCTTCCTGCGATAATTCAGCGATATAATTTTGATATTGTTCGTATAAAACTCGAAATTCATTATTTGCTGATAAACTTGTAGAAAAACTATCTAAACAACTCAAAGCTTGAGCAATACTTAATAGATTCATCAATTCTTGATTTCTACCAGAAATTTTGTATACTTTCATCTTCGTGTCAAGAGTGCGATAACATCTGGAAAATTGCTGATGCCAAAGTTCTAATTTTTTTCTTCCACGTAAACAATCAAAAACGGGCCCATACTTATCGAGAGATGATAATTCTTGAAAGCGCATTTCCAAATCTTCTGAACATTGTTTAAAATTATCATTCTTATTAGTGATTATACATTTGAAATTTCTTTCTATTTCTTTATCAAGAAAATAGCCATACTCTTCTATATATATTGTGAAATATTCATGTGTATTCGATGCTATTTCTTTCACATTGCGGTGTCCTATTTTTTCGCAGTTAGTTATGTATATCAATGCATTATTTGCTAAGCAAACATCTAATTTGTGATTAAAATAATACATTTGCTTATCTTTCTCATATTCACTAAGAATTTTCTTTTTCTTTTCAATCGTTTTTTCCAGTAATTCATAAATTATTCGTCGTTCCTCTTCTAGAAAATCGTTTTCTTTAGTAGAATTCGATTTACTTAAACCTAATAATGGATCATACCTCCGCTTGATTGATTCAAGATGAGTTAAGGTAGTATCAAAATTTGTACGCTTCTCTTCAATCAATCCTAGTAGTTCATCATAATCTCCCTGGGCTGACGTCATAACGTTATTCAATGTTGCGATGTTAAGGTATCCGTTTCGTTTAAAATATTCATTCGGATCACTAGTAAATAATTGAGATTCTAATTGATATTTCTCAGTTTCTACTTTTTTAAGTTCTTCATCTTGTCGAACTTTTGGGTTTTCGATTTCATGATTCAGAATATTTATATCTAAATATTCCAATATTCGTACATAACTACGAGATAAACACAATTGATCATATTCGTTTTTTATCTGTTCTAGTTCGATCAATTCTTGTTTTAAGTGATCTATAGTTCTGTCTGCTAGATTAAACGTTTTTCGTATATAATCAGAAGCATCCTTCGTAATTTTAAGAAGATATTGATTTATTCGATCTCGATATATCTTCAAGTTTGGAACGATATGTTCTAAAACACTTATGGATTCTATTTTCTCGAAAATTTCCTGTGCTAAACGAACATTTTCCGGACATTTTAAACTAAAATCTAATTTTGTCAAACGATGTTCTAAATAACTAGCATGCTCTTCTAATTCTTCTTCAATATGCCGCATCATTGAGTCATAAGTTCCTGGGAAAATACGATTAATCCATTCGATATTTTTCAAACGTACTAATACTCGTGCAAGAGGTCGGTAATTGATCATTCCTGATTGATGATCAAGACTATTAAGCAATTGTTCCGCATCTTTTGGCAATTGTTCCATATATCCATATATATCTTGTATGGTATGATAAAATGTTTGAGCAGTTTTTGATTCAATTTCAGGTAATGTACGAATCATTTCCATTTGTCTAACGAATGGTTCGACATATTCGAGAGCGTTTTGCTTATTTTTCTTGAAAAGTTCTTTAATTCTTAAATTAATCTCATCAAAATATTTGATTATTTTCATAATAAATTCATCATAGATTGTTGTTATGATTTCAATAGAAGTCTGATAGTGTGTTTTTACATATTTAGTAATCTGATCCTGCAGTGTAGATGTCTCCTTAGCTGATCTCAATAAGATTATGCAATTTTTAAGACTCTCTATATCAGTATCAGTTAGCATAACTTTTGATAATAAATAACTAGCTTTCTCTGAACAACAATTCAAATGTTGTAAAATCGATTGGACAATATTATAATAGTTTTCCTCGACTTTTCCATTTAAATGATGATTTAAAACAGGTAAACACTTTGATATGATGCAGATTTGCTCAGCTATTTGTTTAAATTCATTCGATGCAATGAGTTCTGGCATAGTTTGTATTAGTATACAATCAAAATGTTCAGCAAATTCTTTACATGTTTCTGTATAATCTAATTCAAGTTGTGTAAACGAATTTTGAAGTAAATAAAAATTATCTAAATACATTCTAATCAGAGGATTATACAGATCTAATTGTTTTAGCATAAAATGTTTCCTCTTAAGTTCAGAAAGAAAATTTTCAATTAGGATTTCAGCAGATGCTAAGTCTGCTCCTAAATGTTCTCTTAAATTTTGAATCTGCTGGATATAATCATGAGCAATTGTATACTCTTGAATATCTTCATCTTTCAATCCATCTTGACTAATTAAACTACGGTTGAATTTTTCAATCACATTTCTACAAAACTGTCTAATATTTTCATTCAGATATTGTATTGAATTTTCATATTCTTCTCGAACTGAATTCTCTTTGATAAAACCATTTAAGATCTTAAAATTATTCAAATAATACATGACAAGATCAATATTTTTGTGTTTTATCGAACACATGATATTCAATTTGTATTTTTGTATCTGATTTAAAATTACATTTTGTGATTCTTCACTGATTGAAAATCGAAAAACTTCACCTGGGTAGCAAATACCTTTTAATTTATTAAGCTTTTCAATTAAATTTTTTGGATCATCATGAATAGGATCAATTTTTTCAGTACTATATCTAGTTTTATTAATGATATCTGTTAATACTGACATAAAAGTATTATCCGATCTTAAGATAGGATCTCTATCTACTTTCGAAGTTTTAATATCGGTCAACAATGCATGAATATCTGTTGATTGAGGATATTTTGTAAATGCATAAAAAATACCGTAAAGTCTATTTTCAATTCCAGAAATCATATTTGTCAATAAGCGTATCAGTTTTTGAATACCTTCTCCTCTATCTCCTAAACTTCTATAGCTTGATAAAGCAAGTATTTTGACACTCTTACAATTTTTGATAGCTTCGATCACTTCTATGTTATTTACAATATCAATCTCTGGACCTTCCGTGTCATCGAAACCCGGTGCATCACATAGAATAATCTCTCCAGTTGCATGATCACCGAAAATATCTTTTAATTGTACTATAACAGGTACAATATATCGAGTTTCGGACTTACTCAATGGGCTACTTGTTACACTTTTTAATGTAACATTTCTGATAGGTCCGTCTATTGTTATATGTTCTAGGAACTTTCCGGGAGCAATTTCTACTAGTATATCTTTCATCTTGTAACCAGTGAGAAACTGAATTGTTGTTGATTTTCCACTACCAGTGATACCTACTAACAAAATAATGTCTTTATCTTTTATCAATTCAGCTGCTTGCTTTGTTTTTCTCCGAAGTCTTTGTATTTCCTGTAGATTCAAAGGTCGAATTTTCTTTAAGAGCTTATTTAATATATAAATCGTAGATGAACAATCTTCATTATATATAGCTCGAGTTAAATCAGGAAGATAAATCCTGATTTGTTCAGAAAATAGTTCTTCCTTTTTAATTTGATCATGCAAGATTTCTAATTTTAAATGTGCTAACTCTTCAACTATGCAATCTTTAAGCAGTTTCTGTTGAAAATGTGTTAAAAGTTCTATGATGGTTTTTTCAGCACAGCAAGGCATCTGAGCCAAATCGTCAAATAAGTTTTTCAGATTTGCTCGTTTATGTTCTTCTTCATTCAATATCCTGCAATAGCCTAGATTTCCTACTGTGTTTTCTGTACACATCTTTTCTTGTAACAAATTAGATTTCCGAAAAAGTATCTTTTCTACGATTTTTCGCAATAGTTCCAAGTAGCGCAGATATCTTGTTTCTTGCTCAGCTATATCTGTTCTCTCCTCATCTTCATACTGTTCAATTCGCTTTTCTGATCGTTTAATTCTTTCTGTTAATTGTGTTACATCTTTGATTTTACATTTTGCTAAACCATATCTTAATCGATTTTCTAGTTCACTCAATTCTAATTTGTCAATATTTCCTAAAAGAAACACAGCCCATTCTAACGATAGTTCTTCTCTAAGTGTTTGTAGTTGCTTTAATTCATTTAGATATTTTCTTTCTTGCTCAACTATATCTGTTCTCTCCTCATCTTCATACTGTTCAACTCGTTTTTCTGATCGTTTAATTCTTTCTGTTAATTGTGTTACATCTTTGATTTTATATTTTTTCAAACCATATCTCAATCGATTCTCTAGTTTGTGTAATTCAACTGTTTTACCGTCTATAGAATTCCATGCATCTTCGGTCGAATTTCTACTTGGTTGATTAATTTCCAGGATTGAACTGAAGAATTGATCCATCCTTGAGTTAGTAACCACCTCTTTAATTGACTTGCTTTTGACAATACAACAGGTACAATATTAAACCTTTTTATATTATCAATCTGCTTGAAACTCCAGTTGAATACCAGCTTTTTAAATAGTATAGGATAAGAATAATACAATTTTCTGAATGATATTTGTTTCAAGTGTTAATTCAACGAAGTTTTTACAGTATCATCATCAACCAATGGTAATAAATCAATCGACATGAAAAGTCTTCAAGAAATTGTTGACAAACTCATTTCATAAAGTTAAAGGACACGCGTGAATACCAATCTGTAATTTTCAGTTCTTGGTGCTTCGACAGAAAACCTATGATTGTTAGGATTTTTTGTAGAATTTAGACGCTGACAGGAATTATAATTTGATTATGTGTTCAGAATATTGGCTAATTATTTAATTTTGTAACGTAATTATAGATGTTGTTTAGATGAAAAAATAATTTTCAAAGATACGAAAATGATATCTAAAATCAAATAACAGATATTTATTCTCAGTTCCAGATTGGGCAATCTGTTACAGCAGGGATCCATAAAGTCTTGTGAAAAAATAAAACTTTCTCACAATAAAGATTCTTTACAATTCAATTTAGTACTGAAATAAATAAGAGAACAGCTACTGATAAGAAACCAAAACGAATAATATACTTTATCAAAAAAGATCAAAATGATGCAGGTTCTCCATGAAAAGAAAAAAAACCTGTATTATCTATACACTACTGTTGAGTGTCAGATCTGGCTCCTTTCCTTTGGCCAATCTTTCAGGAAATTAGATTCGAGGTCAAACATCAAGTAAGCTCACAAGAGACCACTTCTATCCTATGAAGGTACTCATAAGTCCTTAAAGACAGCCGTATTTTAACCGATACGTCACGAGTGGAGTGAGACAACATGCGAAGAAGTAATATGAGATAATGCTGTCAAAGCTGCAAGGAATATAAGACTATAAGCTCGAAGTCTATAGAAACTGTAAAAATGTATGTGATTTAAAAGTATCAGGATGTACGGATATCTATTTACAGACATTTTCTTGAGTGTTTGTTTGTCTGTTGCCGGATAAAAAGTGAAAGTCTGAGCCCATACTTTAAACTAGAAGACAACTGCAGTATGCATGGGGTCGACTAGTTGTGTAATAAAAATCAACATTAAATCGCAACATTTCTGCCTACAAAATTAGATAGATCTATGAATGTGAAATGATTGCCATTCATCATTTTAAATTCTTTGTCATAATTCAGTATGATTTCATTCTACGAAACTTGACAATTATCTACGGGTAGTTCCATGGGTAGTCAACCACAAAAAACACAAGGTCTTCAAA
>JAJEKB010021331.1:368531-396825 GCA_022393335.1 Macrotrachela quadricornifera
GCCATTGGATTCCCCGACTCCGATTACCCTTCGGTCAACCCTTCTACGATTTCAACCTTTTCTCGAATAGAAATCTGAAACCATGTTTTTTTAACCTATGAGTCAAAGAAACATAATGTTTTTTTGACCCTGACACAAACCCACAGACAAACAGACAGACAAACTATTTTTTTTCATATGACCCTCCTTACAGTCGAGGGAATATGGTTCTTTATTCAAAATCTCCTTTTGAGCTAAAAATTTTGATGTTTTCTGTAACCACCATCTTGAAAACAGGCTTCTTTCGAAAAAACAAAAAGTCTTTTTCATTTTTTTCTCAGCTTACGATTTCTTGATCTTTTGTCCATGAATACTTTGTCTAAGTTCATGTATTATACTTAGGTCATACCAAAAGTAGTGAGTCTGATACCTTATTCTCGTATAGAAGGCTTAGAGAAACTTTCTTTTTTTATCAATAGATAGAGCGTGTTTCACTCTATTTTTCTATGCTATTTGATCAATATGAAACCGTTATCATAATAATAAAATTTCGATAAGATCGATTTCTGTCGCATATGTGCTGGCAGCATGAACATGAATGCTTGTGAGTATTTTTGGAATAACTTTTCATAGAAACAAGATAGAGAACTGCGGTTTTCGCCGATGGAAAGAGGAGATGAAGACGCATCGAACCGTATATTATCGATTTTTCTAACATGATTTCTGACGGCTTTTTTATTCAATTTTCTAACCGTTGGAAAAACGCGTGTTTCATGAAAAAAAGAAAAAGCAAAAAGTTTGATAGAATATCCTAGTAGAGGTTCGTCTAGAATAGGTAATATCCATAAATAATTAAACTGAAAGAGATGAGTCTTTCGCAGTTTGTAGATCTTCGATTAACGGTTTGAATGTGAACACGATTATCGAAAATTTACTGTAAACAACTCATGCAATAGATTTGCTCTTTAAAAGGTGAGCTAAAACCTTACAGAAAGCAGGTTAGAAAAATCAGTAATACATAGCTTGATACATCTTCATCTCCTCTTTCCAAGGGCAAAACCGCAGTTCTCTATCTTGTTACCATCAAAAATGATTCCAAAAATACTCCCAAGCATTCATGTTCATGCTACCAGCGTATATGCGACAAAACAGATTTTATCGAAATTTTATTATTATGATAACAGTTTAATAGTGACCAAATAGCATAGAACAATAGAGTGAAACACGCTCTATCTATTAGTAAAAAGAATTTCTTGAAGCCTTCTATACGAGAATAAAGTATCAGGCTCACTACTTTTGGTATGCCCTAAGTATTTAAGTTTAGTTTGGATGGAAAGAGCATGTCAAGATGCGGGGCATTACAGAGTTCTCTATGTAAATTGAGTTTTATTTTTATTATGCATGCAGACTCTTCTGTAACTGGACGTGTATTTTTGACATGATTTTGGAGTCAATGAACTTATGGTTCCTTTTCTCCGCTAAAAAAGTGAGATTTCAAAAAAGGGCTCTATGGTGCCCTGGATTCTGAAATGATCTTTCTAGCAAAAATAAAATAAAACATATGGCAGAAACCTGGACCGAGCAATATTGAACGCAAAGTGAGCTACTTTTGACCTTTGTTTGGTGAATATCTCACCCAAACATCGTGCAACAGGGCTAAAAATTTTATTGTAGCTCCACCATTACGGTTCCAACACATTCCGAAAATTTCAGCAAATTCGGTTCGGTAGAAAAAATTTGGGTCTCAAAGGATCAAGTCAAGAAGTTTAGTCGGCTTGTTCGGTCAGGAAAAACTCTACTGGTTTCAAGTATGGATCTGATCCGTTCGTATAATTACCAGTTAGTTTACCAGATCAAACTGAAACTCATCATCTCTATACTACATAGTATGAATTTGTTTGTGCACAACACGCGCATCACAATTGCTTTCTCGTTTTGATTTTCTTTTTTGTATCAGAAGTTGTTACGGTATCATTGTCATATAAATAAATAACATAGCACGAATAGAGCTGAAGTTTAGTCATTCAAATTCAATTCGGTTTTGGTTCGATTTCTTACTTTCAGAATGGGGTCGGCCTCAATTCAGTTCGCCTTCGCAGCCGACTAAATAATCGAAAATAATATTATAAATTAATGCAGAGTTCTACAATTTAAGGGATATGAAAAATTAAAAAATATCAACCAATCTAGTTTTTTATCTGCAAATCAGGATAATCTTAGACTGGCCTGTTGATAGCTCTGACCTCTAAGGAAAACCTAAAGGTTTTCTTTCTAAAGCCATACACACATATAATAAATGATGTACCGTCTACAAAAACCAATAGCATATAAGTGTAGACACATAAATTAGAAAAAAAAACCGAAATATGGATATAATGGCGTTTATTGTGAAAAGCCTTTGAGATTAATAAGAAAATGAAAGTGAAATGGACTTGCTACATTAGGTGTTCGTCATCATATAACAATCTCATAAACGACGATTGGCTGAATAGTGAAAAATTCAAGAATCTATTTTTTTTAAAGAATGAGATAAGATTATTTATTTTACGGCATCATAGCATTTGTTCCTTTTTATTTACGATATTTTTTTTCCAAATAAATATGTGAAACGAATGAACAGAGCTGCAAAAGACGTTGGTACAGTTAGAAAAGAGGTAAACAAATATTCAAATAATATTCATGGAAATATTTTATGGAAAATAAGCAAAGTTATGAGCTCTGAAACGATTGAGAATCACGTAAGACTCAAATCTAAAATGCCTATACATTCTGCCACCCATGATCGTAATTCAGGTAGGACTCACGTCCTTAAAGTCTTCACGGCTAACCGTCTATGAACAAGATTATTTTCATTCCATATTTACATCGATGCTATGAGAAAAGAATTCGAAAAGATACGACCAAAAGACGAAGGTGAACAAGCAAACAAATATAACAGGAAAATAACAAATTCTCACATCAAAATGGAGTTTATCATAGATCAAAAAAATTTATTTTATACAATAGTTCGTCTTGCAAAAATCTTCTTGATCTCACTCAGACTATAGAAAATTGTCTTGATACATTATAAGTGGAAATATCTTGCTCTGCTTGGTCTATCACTGCATTTTTAAAGTTAACATTTTCTGTATTTTCATTTCGACATCAATTTATCTTATTGATTTAGAAAACAGCAACAGCTTCTCATAACCTAAATAACAGCGTTGCGGATATCTCAATAATTTCATCAATGATGAATTCTGCTACAAGCTTTACAGCATCAAACACACCAATCAATGACAATATAATCGAAGAAATTAGTCAAATTTTGCAATTAGAAGATGTTGAAGAAAAACGACAAATAATTTCTGATGTATTGGAAAAAGGTCGTCAAGCACTAGTCGCATATGAAGATATTCTCATTCCAGAGATTTATTTAGCAGAAATCGACAAACCCATTGATAATCAATCAGTTGCTATACTAAGATTTTTTTCAGGAACTCGTTTGTCACAATTAATAAAACAACATGTCTATCAACGATGGAAAAATGCTTGTTTGAATCAACCAAAAATCTGGGAATTTATCGCCAAGATAGAGCATGAAAATAACGAGCATTTTGAAGTTGTTCTACAACATGCAGCTGATTATGGTAGCACATACACCAAATCATATTCAATTTTACCCATCGTTTTACAAATGCTATTTCAAGGCATTGATGATGAATCTTTGACAAAGACCACTATTTTTATGGATCTGTGGAACTCTACAACAAACAAAGGATTACAAGGATGTAAAGATTTTCCTCAATACATTTCTGAAGATGATTTAAATGAACAATTAACTGATTGCAACTCGCCATTGTTTCTGGCATTGCATCTGTATTATCAGGAGCAAATATTTGAATTATTTAAACAACATAAAATACCAAAAAACAAAGATCTATATAACTTAGCGGTCGATAATGTTACCAAACATGGTTGGTTAAATGGTATTCAGTCAGTGAAAAGCAAGATTGCACCAATCAAATACGAAGCGCTTTTGAAAGTAATTCTAGCTATGATTGATTCTTCTATGAAAGTTCCAGAGTTACGATCAATACCGACGTCGACACTGACATCAGCTTCCAGACAAGTCATGTCAATTTATGAAAACACTTTATTGCCAATTACGGAACATTTAGGTAATTTCAATAAATGTAATCACTGAGAAAGTAGCATGTACAAAACATAGAGATTCATTGAAGGTTAAACTTCTAGTGATTAAAGAATGAATAGAATCAGTCTTCAGTCGTTCGAACTCGAACCCAACCGAATCAAACAAAAATGGTTCGATTAGTTTTTGGTCTCTGATAGGAAATGCTAACTCTTTTCATTCATCCATCCTTCACCCACACTGTCATTCATCTTCAACTAAGTTTAGCAGATTCTACAAAGAAGATTTCTTATTTTTTCCTATTTCGTGAGGTTTTGAATTCAGTATGCTCCTGTATATGAAATTTTTTAAATAAATGAAGATTGTTGTCCTTCTTCCTTACTTTCATCGTCTTTTCTTGTTTACCTCACTAGCTCAGTTTAAGAGGATCTAATTTCGTGAATTCATCAATATGAATTTGCAAAATCTCTAGGTTATGTTCCGGAGAGTATTTATAATCTGTTTTCTTGAATAACTGAGTCTATCAAACAGAAAGTCTTCATTTATTTTAGCTTTCATATAGACTGAAGAGTAAGTAACGTCGTCCTATCACTGAAAGACTAAACATTTGATAACTTTGAAAGATACATGAATCTATAGATTACGTTATAGTAGGTTGCAACGGATATTTTCATGTTGAATTGTTTAAGGCCTCCCCCCCCCCCCTCCCATCGAAAATCGATCTCAACGCAGGTATGTTCAAATGGGCTAAAATTTGGAGCATATGTTGAGGCTGTGGTAAAATTTTCAGCTCGATACTATGACGTTTGGCAGAGATAGGAATCAAGCAGGGGTCAAAAATAGCTCATTTTCTGTCCAAGATTTCTCTGTTCAGTCTCATGCTATACGGTTATTATTTTTTTCATTAGAAAGAGCACATCAGGATGCGGGGCACCACAGAGTCCTTTTTTTTAAATTCTTATTTTTTTAGCGAAGAAAGGGACTTATAAATTCACTGACTCAAAACAGGCGCCAAAAATGGGTGTCCAGTTATATAAATGTCTATATATATAATAAAAAATAGAACTTAATTAAAATAAATGCGAAAACTTCGGTTTTTATCCGAAAGTTATGTGTACTGCAAAAAGTATATGAATCAGCTGAGTCATTATGAAGTGTTTGAACGCCAAAATTATCATGACAAATTGTCTTTATGATAAACCATTTTTCTCATAACTTCATTTTTATTGGTTCCTGCTCCATCCAAGGACGTAAATAAGGGGGACAGTTGGCACACATCCCTCCAGCTTACGAAAAATTAATGGAAAATAACTTTGTCTCATGAACGATTTGGCCCTTTGAGTTAAATGAGGTCTCAATTGGATAGAAAACAGTTTAATCTATAAATTCATTACACTCAGGGAGGAAGTTATGGGATAAAAAACGTATTATGAGCGAAAAACTGCGTAGATTCAGCGATATAGCATATTTTGAGAGGGAGTATTTGGACTTTTCTCACGTGATGCACTAGACCCTGTATTTCTTTGTTTCTGTAAGACATAGATCTCATCACAATACATCCCTTGTCACTAAATTGCAAGGAGAAAATACAGGCGTGCGAAGCTAGCATGGGTCACACAAAATTTCGTTATTTTACAGCAGCGAAATAGTGTAATGGCAAAATCAAACCTCAACAGAATACACAGTAAAACTATATGATTCACTCTTGCAGAAAATTTCTGCAAAAGTAAATCACATAGAACACCACTATATCCTGACTGAAATTGAAATTGCACAATTACATATAGCACTATTTAATAGTGACATAACACATGACCATTAGAATATTTACGTTCTGTATATATACATATGGCTGTGTAACACTAGCGAACATTGTATTTTACTATACATGACGTCATATATTCATTCTGTTATTTTCTAACTCTATCGATATAGTTAGAAAATAACAGAATGAATATATGACGTCATGTATAGTAAAATACAATGTTCGCTAGTGTTACACAGCCATATGTATATATACAGAACGTAAATATTCTAATGGTCATGTGTTATGTCACTATTAAATAGTGCTATATGTAATTGTGCAATTTCAATTTCAGTCAGGATATAGTGGTGTTCTATGTGATTTACTTTTGCAGAAATTTTCTGCAAGAGTGAATCATATAGTTTTACTGTGTATTCTGTTGAGGTTTGATTTTGCCATTACACTATTTCGCTGCTGTAAAATAACGAAATTTTGTAATTTCAAAAAGTCGCTCATATACTATTAGATGGGTCACACAGTATGCGCCCATATCCAGTGATCACTGACTGTACTCTCAGAGTTATATAATATCTTTGAAAATCACAGAAATTTGAGTTCAGATTCGTGTGTAGCTTAGCAAACTGGATAACAAGAGTTATTTTTGAATGAATTTATGTTTGCATCTAACAGGATTACGATCATCCGCAACCTCATGAATTTATAAGAGATATATGATAGATACAAGCATCAGTATTTTCATAATAAATCACCAATATTAATAGTTATCGATTCGAGTTTTTGCCTCTCGATAGTCCTTTCGACTAGCTACAAAACCAAGCATTTTGGAAACCCCAAAAGTATTGGTCATCTGAGCCATATCTAAGCAATTTGGTTCTGGTTACAGTTTTTATGCATTTTTAGACCTTTTTCAGGCAATATTTCGTTAGAAAACTACGGCTTAATTCAAAACTAATATCATATTCGGAATCAGCGTTAAAAACTGAGTCGATTCATATATATTTAAAATATTTCTGAGAAAAAAAATTTTTTTGAAAAAATCCCTGTACCCCCCCTCAGGGGTGGTCTGGTCAATAATGCGAATTTTTTCGATAACTCAGCCATTTCTCGTCGGATCTTTCTCATCTTCGAACTCGACCGAGATATTGATGAGACAGTTCTGTGCACAAAATTTCAGCTCAATCGAATGTAATTGTAAAGAGTTATCGTGTAAACGGACGGACGGACACACTGACCGATTCTAGAGTGTACTCACTTTTTGAGTACACAAAAAGGACTCTGTGGTGCCCTGCATCTAAACGCGCTCTTTCAAACAAAAAAAATTAAATATATTGAAAGAGGCTGGACCGAGAAATCTTGGACAAAAGGTCCAAAAAGCCATAAACCAAGAAAAAACGAAAAACATTTTTCGTTTTATGAAAATAAGCATGGTTTTCAGGAAGACGTTAACGAAAATCATCGAAAATTTTGCCCAAAAACAGGTACTACAGTAAAAACAATGTGGTTTCTGAAAGATCTGAAGACGTGCTATTTTCCCATGCATTTATCTCAATTTCGGAATTTTTGACGAAAATTGACTTTTTTGAGGGGGAGGGGAGGCCTTAATTTCTGAGACGACTAATACTACTTCAGAAAGTGGTAATCAAAAGTTATCGCATGTAGACTTGGTCTTCAGCATAAAATGGAGACGGAACACTCCAGAACCAAATACTGATCGTGTTTGCAATTTAACTCATAGACACGATCAAATTTGCATTACCAAAACACATAATCTGTATGATTTCAATTGATATTTCTTACAATACATATGCATTGTTACATAGAAATATAAAACTGATGGAAAAATATAGATGTTTAAATTGTAGTTACAATGATTATCATTGAATATTATAATTGATAATGAGTTTTATTTGCTCTTCTCATTTAGAAGCAACTACATCAGTTTTAGCATCAAATCAACCTCCAATCATAGGACCCAGGTTAGATACTAATTTGACCTTAAATACAACAACACTGTCCAGTAATGTTATCGTCGATGAGAAAGAAAAACAAAGATTATATCTTGAAGAATTGCGTCACGATTTAGCTACTCTGCCTCCTTGTGCTGAAAAAACAACTATGAACCTTCTATTACATTTTGAATCTAAGTTATTTGAAGATAGCATAGTTCCTGATGATCAAGGTACAGTATCTTCTTTGTTGAACAATCTACAAGATCAAATTAAAAAACAAGGATGGTTTTCGGAAAAAATTCAAGAGAATCTTCGTGATTTAAACAGATATATGCAGGAGCACAATGTTAATTTATTGGTACACTCACTAAGAAAACTTTTGACGAAAATAAGACCTTTAAACATACAGGAAATACAGAATCTCGTTGAAAAAGCTAGGGATGCTGCTGAATTGATTCGTGATAAAGAAATAATTCTTTTGATAGGTGAAACTGGGACTGGAAAATCGACTACAATTCAGTTTCTTGCGGGTTGTCGAATGAAAGCCACTAGTGTAGAAGTTGAGCCCGGAAAGTTCCTAGAACATATTACAGTAGATGGTCCTATTACGAATCGTGGATTGAGAAACGTGATAAGTAGTGCACGAAACAAATCACAAACTCGCTATATCACACCTGTTACCATTCAGTTAAAAGATATTTTAGATCCTGATGAAACCGGGGAAATTATTTTATGCGATGCACCAGGTTTTGGTGACACAGCAGGTCCAGAAGTCGATATAGCTAATGGTGTGGGAGTTATTCAAGCTATTAAAGGATGTAAAAGTGTGAAGATACTTGCTCTGTCAAGTTATAAAAGTGTAGGAGATAGAGGACAAGGCATTCAAAAATTAGCGCATTTATTAATCAACATGGTGGATACAATTCAGGATAGACTTAGCTCTATTTATTATGTATTTACTAAATATCCTTCGAATGTCGACATCTGTGCTTTATTAAGTGACATTAGAAAGTCGAATCTAGATACAGATCATTCCTTAAAAACAGATACTGCTTTTGCAACAGTATTGGAAGATATGATTAAGAAAAGCCGAATCAGTGTTGAAAATATCGATCCTATTCGAGGAGATCCTAAGATTATAATTGAAAAATTAAAAAAAGTATGCGGTATTATGTATCCAGAGGAAGTTTTTCGATTTTCAATAAGTGAAGAAACACAAGCATGTATTGCAAATCAAGTACAAAGAGATAACTCAAATGTTCGATGTGCATTAAAGCATAAAGATATTGATCTTGTAATGTATTACTTAAATAAGCTAAAAACTTTAAATCAATTACTTAATCATAATACGGCTCGAGATACTTATGAAGATGCCCTACGTTTTGTAAGGGAGAACATTGAAGAGTATTGCGAAGAAGTAACGAAAAACTTCAATCGTTTGTTAGTCAGTCAAGATGGATTAACGAAAGAAGATGTTGAGGAATACAAAAATTCTCTTGATTATATTCGACAAATTGAAAAATTAAATGGACATTTTGAACCAAATCTATTATCATCTGAATCATTGATGCAAAATATTCGTAACGAGTTACAGAAAATGAGTAAAGCTTTGATAGAAGAAGATTTGTATAATCCTTTAGTAGGAGTTTATTTCAATAATCTTTCTAGACTCAAACAATCTTTTAAAGAACTTAAACCATTCTATTATGAAAATTGTAAACATTTTGAAGAACACTTTGAAAAACTAGTAGAATCTGTGCGTACGCCTATTTTCAATAATGAATTCGGCAAGGTAGCTGAGATTATTCTTAAAATATCTAAATGTGTACCAATTTTGAATAATCATTTGCATGGATTAGTGGAAGAAAAATATAAAAACATCGTTCAATCGCTCTTGCGACACTTATATAGTTCTATCGAAGAAATCGACCTTATCTTAACGAGAATTAGATTAAGTGAAAATGATGTCAAAATTATTAGCGAGTATGTAAAAAAATTGAAATCAGCTAAAAATAATTTGATTCTTCAAGATCGTATTTTTACATACAGTGAAATATTAACAAAGAAAGACGATAAATCAGTAAATAATGTAAGTGATATTTATGATACATTAATTGAAAAAATAGTAAACTATTTTAATAAAAAAAATAATAGAGTTCTAGAGATTCTTCATGCAAGTGGAGATCATACTTTTGAAGATATAGAACCATTAGTTAATGAAATGGATATGATTCGAACTATTCCAGAAATAGAAGCAAAGGTTGCTGTTGTCTATTTTTCTATGGTTGATAATATACGTAGTTACATGCATCAACTCCAACGAGATGTAGAACAGTTACTTGTATCTATTGATCATCAGTTAGGACCTCAGAACTATGGAAAAATTGCTCGATTATTATCACGTTTGAAAAATGCCAATTGGACAAATCGTGTTAGTTCAGGAGCACATGATCTTACAATCAATCGTGTAACTGAAGAATTGATGCAATATTTTTATCAATTAGAAAACGACTTGATGCGACTAGATTTGGACTTGAAATATCCTGAAAATGTGTCTAAAGCAGCAGAAATTTTTGAAAAGATTGAATCATTAAGTGTGCTAGAACGTAATGTGTCTCAATTAAAAAAGTCTAAAGATGAATTAATCCAACGTCTTCTAGAAAGTATCCAGAAAAATTTGAAACGTATACAAACCGAATTTAATTTAAAAGATATAGCTCTCTGTCAAATGAAACAAAAATTGAATGAATTAGAACAACTAAAAGAAGAATACGATATTTTAGATCCAGCTCGTATCTTGTTACAGCAACATGGTTATTCAGATATAACTAAATTAAATAATGAGATAGAAAATATAGAGAAAAAACAAAAAGTAGAAATTGAACAAGCAGAAACTAGAAAACGTGAGTTAGAATCAGAATTGAATCGTTTACAATCGATTATTCAACAGTATGACACTTTTGATTGCTCAAACATAGATAAGAATGAAAATCAAAAACAAGACCAACGAAATCAATATTCAAAAATGGTTTCCTATTGTAACATTGACACTATACATAAAAACATCGCAAAATTCAAAACAGATCTTGATCTTCAATTAGAGATAATTCGAGAAGAAGAAACAAAGTATAAGAATTCTTTAGCTTCATTAAAATTAATAAAAGATCAATATGAATTCATATTAGCAAAACATGATTTTATTTCTCCTGAACAAATAAAATTATTACAAGAGAGAAGACAAAATAGTATCGAATCAATTGTTGAAATTATAAAAGAGAAGAAGAATAGTATTGTCGAACTACAGCAAAATAAACAATCCTATGATTTTATTAATGGATTACATCCATCGACAGCAAATATAGCATTATTATATACAAGTAATTGCAGAAAAATTAATAATATTTATGTCAAAGAAATTGCAATTGACGCTCATGACATCTTGAAGAAATATATTAGTGAATATGGCTCTTTTCTTAATCAAGAAATCGAAAAATTATTCAAAAACTTAACTAATAATAATGTTAAAATCGATCCTTTTCAATGTTCCCAAGATTTAGAAAGGCGTCTAGGAGAATTATCTTCACTAACTGATTTTGATCATGTTTTCGAATGTATTGACGGAAAGAAAAAAATAGACCATTGGAAAGGAAAATTTAGTAGAAAACATCGTGAAATGAGTGGTCTCATGGAACAATACAAAGTTTCTGGTAACAATGTAAAATTAAGCGAACAATTAATCATGGTGCAAAAATTTATAGGATTGGATTATTTCTGTGGGGAGAAATTCGTGTCTGATGGATTTCAAGAATTATATAAAAAGTATCAGATACTTGTAGCCAAGGAGTCTAAGAACATCTTTACAACTGTACTAAACTGCATATCTGAAGACGATTTTGCGGAGGCAGAGGTTGCATTAATAAATATTCATGAAGAAACATTCAATCAAAGAGAGATACTTCAAGTTACGAACTTGTTGCATAATCGATTAAGTTTTTTGATGCAAAATATTCGAAAAGCTATCAATGCTCTCAATCCGAAAAAAGATTTTAAGGAAATTAATGAAAAGCAAATTAGAAAAGCTAATGACAATCTCGAAAAGATTCGTGCTCTTTTAAAACAAGAAAACATTATGAAATTAGTGCATAACAATTCTAAATTTGAACTGTCTAAATTTGAAGAATCCATCATAACATCATTGTCTTCAAAGCTTTTAACGGAACTCACATCTATTGAAAATTTCACAAATTCTGATGATGCTTTAGAAGCTGAACAATCTATGGAAAATTTTAATTCATTATACAATGAGTTAATCAGTCATTTTGATCTGAAAGATGTTACTAAGAGAGTTAACGATGTAAGAAAAGGATTAGATAATTTACCTAGTGATATTTTAAAGCATGACTTTAAAAATATTGCAACATATGCCAAAAAATCACCTATAGAACTTATACCTAAATTAAATAGAGCTGCTTCATATTGTCGTGACAAATACACTCGAGTTTCTCGATCGATAATAGACGATATTCGGGATCATTTTGACACAGTTATAAAAAATGCGTCTACAGCTTCAATCGAAAAACGTTTTACAACAATTGCACCATTAACGCATATACTACATCTTTTACCTGAAGACTTAAATTTATATAAATCACGAATTAATGAACTTAGTGAAAAATTCATCGAAGAAGAAAAAGCATATAAACGTGAAATAAAAGAAAATATAGACAAATCAACTATTAAAAGAATAGGAGAACTTGCTTTGCAATATGAACAAGAAAAACAAGATGAGATGTTCGAAATGATACATATTGTAGTTAAAGAAAAGTTGGAAAATCATTGGAAAAATCTACAAAATGCATTAGATAATGAAAATATGCAGGATGCTGTTAATAGTATGAGAGAAATCATCATATATAAAGAACATGTACATAACATTCAAGATGTAGATGAATTTTACAAAAATAGTTGTATATTAATAATTCTTAAAGTTTTTAATTATACAGAAGCTTTCAATAGTACATTCCAGATTGAACTAATTCAAATGATTGACCGAGCTTTTACTAATATGATCATATACATACAATTTAGTGAAGAATTTTATTCAAAATTTCCCGAATTATTACCTGAAAGAGAGTTAAAAATGGTCAAAACCGGATTGAATATTATTTATAATTATTTCTATAACATATGTAATAAATTTGATACTGCTATTAGTGAGTTAGATATTAAGTCACTAGTTGAAATAACAAATGTAATGGAACGTTCAAATCAATTTTTAAATACAGTTAAAAATTGTTCTTGTCGACACAATTCAATAGAAACTTTCTGGAAAGATATGAAAAATATTAAATTATACTCGGATATGATTTCGGAATTAAAGATAAAAATAATCGATTTGAAAAAAACTATATCTATGAAATTAACTAGTGATGAAACGGCACGATTTGAAATGATACGTGATAAATTCTTCAGTACTCTTGCAATGTCATTTAAAATATTGAAATCAATTAATTTTTATTTTCGAGATATTTTATTATCAAACATAGATTTTCAAATATTAGAAAATGAACTCAAAGAGAAAGTTGAAGATTTAAAGGAGAAGTTACTTACATATGCAATAAAAACTAAGTTTTCATCATTAGATGCTGATTATTTTCGTAAATATTACAATCATCTTATATCATTCGATAAATATTTACATATTACAGAAATAAAAATTCGAGATAATTTAGAATTAGCAGAAGAAAAAATTTTTGAAAAAATTATATCTTTATCTGAAAATATTGCATGTTCAAATTCTGATGTTACAAAAGTCGCTGAATTATTCGAAAAAATGAAATTTTATGCTGAAAATTTCTCTATGTTTGACACGAAAATTAATGAAATAATAGATGAAGCCCTAAAATCATACAGAAAAAAATATGGTTCTTCGATTCTTTCACAATTAACGATGATACTTGAGAAAAGTGATATAGGCTCTCGATTAATATCTGAACATTCATGTTTAAGTGGGGAGAATTGGAGAAAACGACGTGAAAAAATGCAAAAACAAGATGATCTTGATTATGTTATTAGAGCATTAGAAGGAGATAATCTTGTTATGAATATTCTATGTACACGATATAAAACATTTAGACAAACATACGAGGATTTATTATCAAAACATTTACGATCATTTAATTCAAAAACTCAGAACGAACCCAATTTAGAAATATTAATTGCACAAACAAAGTTTTTTATTGGAGAAGTAGTTGAAAACAAGAATAATATTACTTGGAATCATTCATTTCGGGATAGAATTCCTGAATTATTAGCACATATTTTTGCTATATGGACTTTGAAAAATACTCAACACTATAATAACATGCGTGGTATTGATGAATCAAGTACTTATTTATTGATGCCACATGTTGCACAAGTTATTGCTATTTTTCGTATTCTTGGTATTGGATATGAAAAGAATATAACAGTTAAAAAGCGTAAGATATCTTTTCGTAAAGAAACATCTATTAATTTAATGAATAATTTAGTACAGGTAGGGACAGGTGAAGGAAAATCAGTGATTATGGCAATTACAGCTTGTGTTTTTGCTCTTGTTGGAGTTGATGTTAATTGTTCATGCTATAGTGAATATTTAAGTATGAGAGATAAGAATGATTTTGCCCCAGTATTTCAAGCACTTGGAATTGAAGAACGTATTGAGTACGGTACTTTCAATAAATTGTGTGAAAATTTTTTGAATGAGCAATGTAATATACGAGAAAAAGTACATGATATGATCATAAATAATAAGAGTTTGATAGACATAGTTCAAAGGACAGAACGTAATCGTCCGAAAGTATTGTTAATTGATGAAGTTGATGTTTTTCTAAGTGAAAAATATTATGGTGAATTGTATACACCTTCAGTATATTTAAAAGATACAACAATAAAAAATTTATTAGATACAATATGGAAAAACAAAAATGTACGCACATTGAATGCTGTTAGAACTTTGACAGAATATCAGACTTGTGCTCATCGATTTAGTAATTGGATTCAACTTCTCGATGAAGCTATAAAAGATATGTTAGCTGCTTTAAAAACGTTTCCATCATCAACATATCTTGTACAAAATGATAAAATTGTTTATGTCGAAGGTGAATCCATAGTAGAAAATCTAGTTCGTGGTTATGACACAGTTTGGGCATATTATTATGAAAATCGAAAAGGTTTTATTAGTCAGAATAGTTTAGAAGCAAATGTGGGTATTATCATTAATTGTGGAGCATTTTCTTATGCTGAAATGCCTCATGAATTTGCTTATATCACAGGGATCACGGGTACTTTAAAAACACTTACTAAACCAGAAAAAGATATTCTGGAAAATGTTTATGAAATTCACAAGAATACTTATGTGCCATCAGTTTTTGGGAAAAGTAATCGAAAATATAATTCTAATCATGATGTACATGTAGTAAATAAATCAGAATATTTTATGAGAATTCGTGGAGAAATTGATACAATGTGCAATGCCAAACGTGCTATTCTCGTTTTTTTCGAATTGGAAGAAAAATTAATGATATTTTACGATTCTGAAGAACTATCATCTATAAAAAAGGATGTACAAATAATGACGGAGAAAGTGTCGACCAAGGAGAGAGAGCTATGTATTAAGCGTGCAGCAACCGAAGGTCGAGTTACTCTACTGACTCGAACATTTGGACGTGGAACTGACTTTATATGTCAGAACCAACAAGTGTTGGCTAACGGCGGAGTTCATGTACTTCAAACATTTTTTTCTAAAGAACCAGCCGAAGAGTATCAAATAATGGGAAGAGGAGCACGACAAGGAGATCAGGGTTCATATAGGATGATTCTGTTAGATAGTGATTTAGAATGGGTACTTGGCGTTGATTGGGAGAAGGGAATTCCACACACCAGAGATTATTCGTCTTATGAAATTTTGAATAAAAATCGTAATATACTCTGTGAGAGTAGATATGCTGGGAAAAAGGTTGGCATAGAACAATGTAAACATGAGCATAACGCTTCTAGACGCTTTTTGAATGCATTGTCTGAAGGAGATATAAACATCGTTAAAGGCTTTTTACTTGAACAAAACGTAGGAGTAATCACAGATTCGGGAACTTCGCGTACACTTCTACTTATGGATGCGACAGGTTCAATGTCAAATCTCTTATCTGCTGCCAAAAATACAGTTTATACAATGTTTGAACGTGCTTCAGTAGTGTTAGCCGAAAAAGGATTATCTAACGATGCATTTCAAATGCAGTTTGCAGTTTATAGAGATTATGATTGTAAAATGAATAGACTCTTGCAAAGTTCATCTTGGGAAACCAAACCAAACAATCTGAGGTTGTTTATGGAAAAAATTGAAGCTACTGGTGGTGGTGATTATGAAGAAGCAATTGAAATTGGATTATGGTATGCAGTTGAGCAAAGTAAACAACCAGATGGACTTTCTCAAGTTATATTAATAGGAGATGCACCAGCGAAAGAGAAATCTGCAATAGCTAGAGATAGAGAAACTTATGGTGGTGCATCATATTGGAGTAAAACTAAATTCAGTAGTCCAACCTATTATATGGACGAACTGCAAAAATTAAAGGATAAAAAAATTTCTGTTTATGCATTTTATCTTCATGATGGTGCAAAACAGAATTTTCAAGAAATTGCTGATGAAACATCAGGACGTTGTGAACAACTAGATATTAACTCTCCTTGTGGCGCTGAATTATTGACACATTTTGTAACAGAACAAATTCTTAGGAAAACAGCTGGTAGTGAAGGAGATGCTGCCGTAGAACTATATAGAACGAAGTATGTCAACAAATCGTTTATATCATAAAGACAATCAATAAAAAGCACTCTTATATTACCTTTAGTTTAATTATTTCGAATCAATTTAACATACATTTCTTTGAAAAATATATTCTTAGATAGTTTTAACATTTTTGGTGCACCCTTTTCATTTAAACCTTATGAAAAAAAAAATTTCAATTTATACTCTTTCGCTCTCTTTTTTTCTTGCGTGATTATATTATATTATATTAAATTGTCGTTTGTTTTTTTTTTTGAAAGTACTATGTCAACTTTATTGCTTTACTTTTTTATATATCACGGATTGTACTACCTAGTTTTCTTTATCTTGATTTTAGTTGAATTTATTTTATTTTCATTGAAATTCTTTTTATTAAAATTTTATATTTTTATATTTTCAAAATATTCAAAGGTCTTATTGGTGATGAAATTGCAAATAATAATGCAATTACAAGTCAGAAAAAAGCGTTGCGATTACATTTATTGAATCTCATTAATTGCTAATGACTTATCTATTGTAATTGTTGTTAGTGAAAAAAATGCAAACTGTTCCCATTGTTTCTTTGGTATAAGATCTTTCACATTTCGATGATATTGTTGTATTCTGTTCCATATTTCCTTCTCATCAATGTACATTGTTTGTTTAAACCAATATAGAAGATGATCTATTCATGCCAAACATCATCAATTTTAGCTGCACAGACTGTGTTCATTTCTCACTAATTCGCTTACTTTTTTGAACGTTTGATACATGAATTTATTCTCAGCACAAATGACTACTCTTTTTCGTATCATAGAGACAATGCAAGACTATCTGCAAGTCCTTATCTTTATACTTCTTTATGACAAGCCATACTTTTTTTTATTATGCTGAATTTTATTCGTGACATCCGAACATTTTTTTGGGATATTTTTTTACAATTTTTGCGGACGCTTACGAAAATATGCAACGGACAAGATAACGATAACAAACAGAGAAAGAATGACAAAGAAGCGAAACGAGCAGAACGAAAATCGAATTTAAAGCAGTGATGACGATGTTGGACGTGCATCGCTGTTCTTCTCGTTTATTCTTTCGATACCATATATCTTGACATCGAAGGCACCGTGCCGAGGGAAGAAATCGAACCTTCTGATATCTGACTAAAATCAGACGCATAGAACCACTACGCCATCCCCGGCTGACAAGCCATACTTTTTATGCTTGTTTCTTGACGATATTCATTCTCACTTGGGTGAAATTCTAACAATCGAAATGGAAGCACTTCCAGAAGACTTTTGGTTTTTTACATTTTTTTTCTGTTTGACACGATCTTTGAGGTTTAGGAGCTGATGTTCAAGGTTTTCTTCTTGTTTCTAAGGATTTCATTACTTTGACTTTTAGTAACATTTTGAATCCATAAGACGAAACAAAAATAAACAAGTAACGCTCATCAATGGTGACTCGCTTAACCCTCGACTGAATCTATTCTATCTATTTCGAGAATCATTGATAGATAAATAGTTGACAATTGTGACACTACAGCCAGCTTAGTTTGAACGAATCTCTCACATTTTGTAATTTCTAAAACTAGAACTATCAATCTTAAATTCGAAAAACATCAAGTACCCACGATTTTCTTATCATAGATAACATTTTTTTGGCTTTTATGGTGCGTTAATAGAATACTGACATGAGTCGCCTGGACTGTAGTTCAATCGGAGTTCATAACGAAAGACTGAGACAAAACGTAACGTTCCCATTGGCTCCAGCTAAATTACTTTAGCCTGACCTTGTATCCTGAGCAAACACACACACAGAGTTATGTTTTTCATGTGACTTCCACTCTCAGTCAAGAAAATAGGAATCAAACATTTCGTCCAAACTTTTCATTGGGATTTCTGGCAGCATTAGTTCACTACAATCTCCCAATATCAGAAAAAATGCATGATGTTGGAAATTGAGCGAAGAGGATTTTGGAATAAAAACAAGTAAATAGCATCATATTTGGATTCAGAAGTTGTTAGCGTCAACAAGTGTAATTGTATGACGCTCACTTATGTCCAGTATATGTACATATATATATATATCTTTTTCTTTCCTGTTAAAAAGATATATTGTTTCGTTGATCATCATGAGATCATGATGACCTAGCATCGGTTACTACGTTATTGTTTTTTGTTTTGTTATTACGTATTTAAGTTTCCTCGTTTTCTTTTACGATCTTTTTTTTCAATATATATGTGTCATTTATGTTACCTTTCGTTCTGTTGACATGCTTGAAGGCACACATATTGTCTTTTTAATATGTTCAGATACAGTTTTTTCGTAATATTCGATTTTTTTAAATTTCTCGTGCATATTTTCTCTTTGATAGTTTCATGTAAGTGTGTCTCATTATATTATTCTAGTGAATTCCTTTTTCGTCACTGATTTTGTATATGTATATCAGAGTATACATAAATGATCATTATTTCAGTTTAAATTGATAAAGATTCTACGAATTATCTAATAAATATCGCAAAAAAAAAGAAATTTTCAAATTCCGAAATAATTTTGTAGGTAAATGGTCAAATTATTCTATAATGAATATCAACTGTATGAGCATCTTCTCTATTGATTTAGTGAGTAGAGAAATAGATGATTTCATTTCACCTTTATTCATCTATTCTGTTTGTTTATATAATAGTTGGTAAAAACCGAAAGAAAAATAATTATGTGTAGATATTTTTTTTATTTCAAAATAAATTATTATTCTGTATGTGATTTTCGTTGTTTACTTTTATTTTTAGAAACCATTGAATATATTCAAATACATTGAAAATAATGTCGTATTATTGTTCGTTGGATTTGTTACCTGTTGAGTTATTTCAAATTCTCTTCAATTATTTTTTGGCACATGAAATTCTTTTTACTTTTTATGATGTTAGTGATTATATAAATGGTATATTATTGTCATATTCTAGTTATTATTTTGATTTACAATCAATTCGAAAGTCTGATTTTGATTTACTTTGAAATTATATTCGATCAGAACAAATTATTTGTTTGAAATTATCAGATGGAGATAATACTCCTGGTCAATCTCGAATTTTCTTTTCTCATTTTCAAATTCAACAATTTACTCAATTAAAATCTCTTACATTGATTGACATTGAATTTGAATCATTAAAATCAATTTTTTCCAATTTATACAATCTTAAACAATTATCTGAATTATCATTTAATAATCGAACGATTAGACAAAAATATCCATTGAAATCTGAACATTATACTACTGAATATGATGAAATAAATTCTATTTTGATGGATACTTATACTCTATTAATACCTCAATTAAATCGATTATATTTGAACAATGGTGCTAATTTAATATCCATACCACTTTTCAATCTTTATCACTTAAAACTCGAAAAATGTTCACTTAATGAACTCAAATCAATTTTATTGAATGCAAATAAACTTAAAATCATTAAATATTTGTCTCAATATTGAGAGAACAGATTTTAAAATTAATATTCCATTATCTCAACTTATTCGACTCAATTTAACAATTGAAAGCAAGTATACAGATTTTTAAAATAAAAAACTTCATCAAACTGATAGTAGGGGTTGGACAATTCTTTTGAGTGGAACTGATCTTTGAGAACAGTTCTTATGAAAAGAACTTATATATCAGCGGACCTGGCTCATTTTTTTTTGATGTGACAAATTATTAAACAATCTAACGAACTTATAAAAAAACAGAGCCAGAAGTTTTGTCTACCGATTTCGATTATCGTGCTAAGAAGTTCCTATTGTAATCATACTGCTTATTTTATAATTATTATTTTCACTCTTAACAAAAATGACTTCATTACTTTTTTTCTTTTGTCTATCTCATAGAAAATAATTTCCAATAAAACCGCGGCATACCACAATTTCTATGTGACACACCGCAGTAAAATTTTAGTAACTGCAGTTTTTAGAACAGAAATGGAATGCGTTAAAACCAAGGAGATGTCGTGCCCTCGTATTCTGAAGATATTTTTACAAAATAAGTTTCAGATCTTAGTTACGAAAAAGTGATTTAAGATATTTATAATGGAACTTTTAAATGGTCACTGCACCGTTCCTCGAAGGACAACCCTCATCAGCTTTACAGAAGTTCACGTGAACCTGGGTATCCTCACTCAGCTGTGCAGATCAGATGATCTGCAAAAAACCGTGCCAAACTGCAGTTTCAATCGACGTTTCCGAGTGATCTATAATAAATGTTCGCACTTTACATTATATATTTTGAATTCAAAATATGTATTATCAAAAAAACAAAATATACCATAAGATACATCATGAAAAGAGAATACAATCTACAATGTAAAGCTTTTTTTAATTGTGAAATTTTTGTTTTCAAAAAACAAGCAAAATTCTATAAAGTCTTTTGTTATCTTCAGAGGTAGAACGCAAGTATTTGTACTTGTTTTCATTCTAATTCGTGTCTTATCTTGATTTATCTTAGTTTTTTTATTTTTAATTATATCTTAAATCAAAAACATATAACTCAGTACTAGTTTCGGATTATGAAATATTCGAAAAATTGAGTCTTCCGAGAAGATATCAATGAAAATTCTTAATAATAAAAATTCCTATAATAAAATGAAGGAAAAGCATCGAATTCAGCTCTAAATTCAGTACAAAGCCACGTATCCGTTCGCTATTAAAAACAGTAGATCGAGTCGAAAATCATGATCATCATTCTAACATCAAAATTGATAGTAATATTTCAATAGATAAGAGATATTTTCATTAAAATACAGAATGATGTTTCGTACTTGAAACTTAAGTGCAAGATACTCTGTTATCATATCCGAATACAAGTACTAAGTATTTGTGGTCAAGTAAAAGTACAGGTACAATACTTTTACGTACAGTACTTGTACTCACCGTAGCTTTGGTATGGCAACTACCACATTTTGCCATAACGGTTGTCCGTCTCTTTATTTGTAAATATATCTGAATGTAATTACTTGATCATACGTGTCTCTAGATCATCCAGTATCGATAAATGAAATCGAACAATTTCTATCAAATTTTCCTCATCTCAAACATCTCAAACTAATTCTCGAAGGTTTTAATGATCTTATTGATGGAGAACATTGGAAAATCTTAACAAACTCTCTTAAAACATTTGATTTCAAATTTTGTGTACAATTTTCTCTGAATTCAAATGATATTGATGCATTTCGAACAGCATATTGGATTGTAGAAAAACAATGGTATGTACATTATCAAGATCGATGGTTATTTTCAGTGAACTATTCTTTACCCGTTCATATTAATATAAATTTTTCTAATCCTTTTGTGTCGATAGTACATAGAGATGACGTGACTAAATCGGATTCAAATGAAATGACTATAAATGGAGTTCCTACTTCTAAGATTGATTATTATAGTCGTATAAAAGTCTTAGTTATTAATTGTTCAATATCTCGTGAAATTCTTTCATCTATTGTTAATTTAATAGAAGTGGAACATTTATCTATATTATCAATGAATGATATGATGAAATATCTTCCATTAGAACAGATATTTCCTTATGTTGATAAATTAACAATTACAAATATGTTAACATTTGATATGATTGAAAGTCTTAAAGGATATCAATTGAAACAAATTCGACAATTAAATATTCGTACTAATAATAAAGATAAAAATTTTATTATAAAAGGTATACTTTATATATTTCCATATATTGAATATCTTAGATATTCATGTGATAAATGTTCAATTGAAGATATGATTTATTTGATAGATGCTTTTCATTATTTATTAAATACTTCTTTTTATTCAATATATATTTCTAATCATATGGAATTAGATTTATATTTGAAATTAAATTCTCTTATTACTCAAAATTCACATCGATTAAAAGAAAATAATTTTACTTATCGAATTGAACAATCACCAACTGATAAATCATCATTTCATGTTCATTGGTGGATTTCATCACAGGTTGAGTTTTTTCTTCTAGAATTTAAATAATTTTTATCTTTTTATTACTGCCCAGTTATCGCAATCATCTTCAACTGTTCAATGGCCATCGGGACCAAAATATTTTTGGCGTAGAATAAGATATATGAATTCTGAAATTATGAATACAAGTTGGAACGAAATAATGTTGCCTCTGGTAACTTTATCCATTGCACGTGATGTACTCCCTCCGATATTAAGACTCAGCGATCTATTTATAAGACCTATAATAGTTGACAATATAGCAGCCATAGATTATCTTTATGGTGCATTTTTATATTTGATTGCGTGGAGTTTAGTTCGTTTAACTTTTATCTACATGAACTACCATTTACCTCGTTCAATTACAACGACTATTATTAGTATTATTTTCTGTTATTATTTATTTTGGCTTATTTGTTTGTTTTCGTTCGTTTATAACTCGAATTCTTTTTTTGGTAAACTCTATAATAATACTTTTCGTTAAAAAATTTGCCACATCTGTTTTTCTTATTTTGAGACTGTTTATCGAAATAAACAAGATATTGTATTATTTAATAAGAATAAAATTATTCTGCATACTTTTCTATACTAATAATCCAGTGATCTATGGTCTTATTTTTTTTTCGACGAAATGTTTTTCAGCAGTTTTTTTTTTATTTTTCATTCTGTTGCTATGTAATAAATCAAAAGTTTTTGTTAATTTTATATAATTTTTATTTCTACGATTCATCTAGAACCTAAAAATACCAGTGACAATACAGGTTATTCTATTTATTTTGAAACGATTTCGATCGACTTTTTATTAATCGTTGATTTATCAAAACTTGATGATTTTCATATCAACCTTTCTCACATATACTACAGATGTTATTATAATATTCTTTGTTTGAATAAACAATTATTCGATAATAACAGATTGAATGATGCTGAAGTATACATAAAAATATTTTTTCATGGAATAATCCTTGTATTTAATGAAAGAGGAAGAGTTGTTTGAAATGTATTATTATGTATCAAAAGAGATCATTAGAAATGTCTGTAAAAAGATTGAAAAAACAGCTTAAATCGCCTTTATTAGACCATGGAAATCCAAAATTTTATCGGCCATGTCATCTACGGAAGGATACAATATAATATATCACTTATAGACGAAGAACACTTCCCAGGTATTTAGTTAATAATTAGAAAATATCATATTATTTTAGTACAATCAAAATTTTAGAGACATATTAATTAGAGATCTGCAAAATGGTCACGCTCATGCGTGACTGTGATCGTGTCCGACGACTAGGCTTACAAAGTATTGATAGAATTGATCAGATTTCCATGAACTAATGCAGTTCTTTAAAGAAGTTTCTAATTATGGAAACCAACGTCCCGAGATCCTTCAGATTTTTCAGAAAAATTCCGAATTTTCTGCAAGTTTTTTCGTGATCTCTCCGGTTTTCGAATTTAGATACTTCTATCTGAATCATGCCTGACTTGCTACTTGATATTAGTCAAGAAATATTCATGATTCAGCATAGATTCACGAGAGAAGGACCCAACTGTCCCCTTATTTTTGAGCTAAAACTTAGTGTACATGAAGTAATCAAGTACGCTGATTCTGCATGCCACAAGGATTTGGACATACGAGGCTTGAAGGAGCGGGTTTTCTGAATAGTCAGGTTACCAAGCCAAATGCTACGTTGGGACAAAAATTTTTCTTGGTCCATCCATATAAAACTTTCGGTGTAAGAATTCAAACTTTTTCGACATATTTTAAGTTCTAGAATGAGAGAGGCCTTTCATTCCCATTAGAACACTTTAGTCATACGTTAAAAGTAACGAAAACGATGTGGCGTTGGTGCTATCTATATAACTTTCGCCGGGGTATATTGAAACGTATGTTATTGCAATTTGGTCTCGTGGTTGTTAATTCTCGATGTTTTACTACCTCTTGCAGAAAACTTCAATTGTTTTGAACGGTCATACTCTTAGCACATTTCAAGTTTTGCTTCCAAAACCTACCTAAAAGTTGTCAGAGCACTTCTCAAAATAGTTTTGTATAGGGGTTTTGTGGCACGCCTTTCGCATAGATGAATCAAGAAAAATCTTTGTGACAATATAGCTTTGGCGTGACAACCTGATTTTTCAGAAAATCTGCTCTTTGAAGGTTCGTATCCTCAAACCTTTGTGAAATTCAAAATCAGCATATTCGATTACCTATCGTACACTAAGTTTTAGCTCAAAAGCAAGGGAACCGTTAGAGCTTTCCCTCGGTAGTTTCTTCTTCGATTTTATAAAAATAAAGAATAATATTATTGGGAATCTGATCGAGAAAAATTTGCTTTAGCTAGTAAAAACTAATTTTCAATATCTTTCTAAGGTTATTCCATGGGAAGTCAACCACAAAAGCACAAAGTGTTCAGAATGGTTTTTTGTTCTGCTACACTTTGCAGAGATTTTTTTCTGGTCATTTTGGTAAAAGAATGTTGTGAAGTTCATTAAAAAGTGACGATGATGTAGTCAAAATACTAAACGTAGTAAAATAGCATAAAATTCCATTTTTCGTGATAAAACATTAGAAAAAAATCAATCAGCAGATCTCAAAATGGCTATATTCTGCAGAAAAGTGACACAGTAGGTTTTGCAGAGAAAAATTTGCTCTGCAACATCTTACTAACAATTTTTCAGACAAAGTCGAAGAGTATGAACAGTTTTCAATGGAATATTGTACATAGCATTTATCATAAAAAAGTAGTACTTCTGTTAAGAAGACTGTGTGAAATATTGTATTAAAATTTATTCGCACTCTTCGACTTTTTCTGAGAAATTGTTAGTAAGATTTTGCAGAGCAAATTTTTTTCAGCAAAACCTACTATGTCACTTTTCTGCAGAATATAGCCATTTTGAGATCTGCTGATCGATTTTTTTCTAATGTTTTGTCACGAGAAATGAAATTTTATGCTATTTTACTATGTTTAGTATTTTGGCTATTTCATCCTCATTTCTCAATAAACTTCACAACCTTTTCCACCAAACTGGACAGCGAGAAAAGCTCTACAAAATCTATTATGAAAGAAAAATTTCTGAATACTTTGTGTTCTCCGTATTTAAGTACTTATGGAGCAACCCTCCAAATTTTTTTCCGAATCTAGAGCAGACCATTGCTGATTATGAAATTCGTATTTCAAATTATCGACTCTAACATCTGACAGTAAACAGCAATAGATACTGTTACTTCACAAAACTGTGTTTTGTACCAACGATTCCAAGTGTCTCGGAATTCATATACTTCTCATACTTATGAATCATGAATGTGACTAAAAAGCGTGGTCACGCAGATTTCTATTCACGAGGTACTGAATTAATTCCTGAACAAATTAATAATTATTTGGGAATTGTGGTTATGTGTCTGAAATATGCATTTTTATGGGGTGAAATAAAATAATGTCCCTGAACATCTACTAAAACGTTTAAAAAGAAATGATCTCTGACAACAGATTTAAAACTAGACGGAACAGTGGCGGTGCCGAACTTTGTCAGCGGGGTGGGACGAGGCGGTGGCAGTGCGACTTTTTTGCTGCCCCGCCCATCTCTGTTAGTGATAATATGACTTTTCATATCATTCTTGATATAAATCATGCAAAAACACACGAAGAGAACCTTAGTAGATTATTAATATTCATCTATCATTGAAAAGAAATGATCTTAGTATTCAGAATGTATCATAACAACTTTATCATATGACTTAGAAAACAATATTAGGACCGATTAGACTTACTTTCAAACGTAACAGGAGTTATGTTCCAACCTTTTTTGAGACATTTCTAATGATAATTTTTGATACATAATAATACATTTCAAACAACTCTTCCTCTTTCATCAAATACAAGGATTATTCCATGAAAAAATATTTTATGTATACTTCAGCATCATTCTATCTGTTATTATTAAATAATTGTTCATTCAAACAAAGAATATTATAGCAACATTTGCAGTATATGTGAAGAAGATTGATATGAAACATAGGATATCTTAGGTCTGGATTCGAGTATATCCTGAAAATATTCGTCCTACCACTGACTCCAAAATCGATAATACTGACTCCAAGTGGAACTCCACAAGCTGTATCGATTCCAATGATTGCTTTCATTCGGTCTCCTCCTAAAACTGAACAAAAGTACAAAAAACCATCAAAAAATGTTAAAAAAAAACGATATAATTTAGAAAGTACCGTCGCAATTCGCTCCTGAGTAGCTCCAACAAAAACTAAAAATACAAATCGATAGATCTCGACTAGCTCCATCGATTCTACACCTTACTCATCCAACTCGAGCAAATCATCAACGAGAAAAGTTCAAATTAGTTTTCTATGCAATTGTATACCGAATAGAATTTGCAAAAACCCTTCCAAAAACCTCATGAGTTGGCTCTAATGAAACTAATGATGGCTCCAGATAAATCTCGACGAGCTCTATCGAATGCATATGTTGCTTAATAAAATCGATTGAAGCATTATGTCATGTGCTCTGCACATGATACATTCTTTTCTCTCTCATGTTTGTTTGTTTCCATTCACATTCCTCTCACTTGTCTTTTTGCTCCTCTTCGATTCCCTTTGTTCCTCCTCCATTCCTTTTGCTCCTCTTCCTTTGTTTGTTGCTCTGAGTCAGTGAGGATGTGTTGGAACGCATGTATACATCAGAAAAGGCGTTGGCAGCGGTAAATATATATTGTTCTGTTCTTGTGTGTATTTTCGGTGGTGTGCTTATACTCTTTTTTGTTTGGTTTTGGTTCGGTTATGGAATAAAGCTTTCATTCTTCACACATTAAGTTAGAGAACTGCTAGTTAGTTGATTTTTTTTCGGTATAGGGATAGGATGTTCGTAGACGCTATCAGGATTCGCTGATGATCGGCTTCTTGAAGATAATAATTGTTTCAGATACATCTTAATGAGCTCTATCGGTTTTGTACCTGAGTATTGAAATTTATATGAATTTTTAATGAAAAAATTGGTGATTAGTGCTTTGTTTACTTGAAGATGGAGAAAAGTTTAGAAAACCTTTGAAGACGGTGTCAAGAGTCGACTCCTGGAAAGTTGTTGATGTTTTCATCTATATCTTTTATATATCTGCTGAGTGTTCAACTCATTAAGTATAATCAAGTTAGACATGAAGGGAAAATACCGTAAGTTTTTTATATCTCACAGTTATTGATAGAACACTTACGTAAATTCGTCCTGGTATCGGGTCCATGTTGTTTTTGTGCGTTTATCTTTTTATAACTTTTTCATCTTGCCGGTATCGCTTATATTCATCTTTATTTTCCTTGTGGTCGTCGGCTTAGTATATTGGAAACGGAATATCAAGTTTGATAATCGAATATGGTATCGTATACCAAGAAAAGATAGAAACAATTCGAATTAAAACTCTTTAATATTCGCTCTGATCGAATGGCTATCATTTATTTCATGTATCATGCAAATCGTACAATTACTCAAGTATTCGACATCTTCCAGCAGTATCAGCAGCAGAAAAAGTCCTCAAGCAAATAAATAACAATAAAATAGGTTTTGAATACAGGGTGTTTCATAAGTAACGACCCCCTTTTTGTTTTCTCTCTATCTTTATCGTATTCAACCGTGGACAGATATTCGATATAGACTTTTAAAGAGCATCATCTAAGCTAT
>JAJEKB010021331.1:396835-413457 GCA_022393335.1 Macrotrachela quadricornifera
CGATAAAGATTTTGAAAAAATTTTGTCAAATGCATTTTTACTTTTTCTCTATAAAGACTTACTTTTTCGGTATTTTATGAATACCTCTCTTATTTTCTGATAGTTTGACTTAAGTATTTTTTTCAAACGATAGCTTGTGTAATTCTCTACAAAATCCACGAAAGGATACTTCTTCAAAAAGATAACCCAAGATGACGTGAAACTGACTTGTTCCGAAGATGAGAAATGATTAGTTTTATAAAAAAGTTTTTCTGAAAGTGGATCTTTTTTTGGAGTGTTACACTGCTAATCAGATATGGTTCTCTAGTTATCCTTTTGAAGAGGTATCCTTTCGTGGATTTTGTAGAGAATTACACAAGCTATCGTTTGAAAAAAATACTTAAGTCAAACTATCAGAAAATAAGAGAGGTATTCATAAAATACCGAAAAAGTAAGTCTTTATAGAGAAAAAGTAAAAATGCATTTGACAAAATTTTTTCAAAATCTTTATCGATGTAGTTCTCTCTTAAAGTTCAAGCAAACTTAATACAATTTTTTTGTGATTGATAGCTTAGATGATGCTCTTTAAAAGTCTATATCGAATATCTGTCCATGGTTGAATACGATAAAGATAGAGAGAAAACAAAAAAGTGGTCGTTACTTATGAAACACCCTGTATTTATTTAGTACTGAATTAGAATTATTTTTATCAGTAATATCTTCAAATAATTTCTTCAAATAATGATACGTTATAAACCATTTCAAATGTTCAAAAATCATTAAATAATTTCGCACAATTAATTAAAGGACAATCGGTATTCATATCACGTTACTGTTCAATAAATACACAAAGTTCATTATTTTCTCAACCGTGTCCAGCCATTTCAACGTTTTTCTTACGACAATCCATCGATAGCATGTCAAAACTTACCATCTGCCACTTACTTCCCTTATCAATTACTATCAATAGTGATAAATATGTTTATACTAATCTTCCAAGATTGGTTGAAATTGATTCGTACGATCATATCGTCATTACGTGGAACGATGACCTTGATATTAATGAATATACGTTGTCACCAGTTGTCACTTCCTTATCAAAATCATCGTGTCTATCTCAATTATTCAATGACAATCAGGTAACGACTGGTTTCTGTAATGTTAGTCGATCACAAATACAGTTTAAGATGTGACTAATATCGCCAACGGTATTTGGTTGTTCTATAGTACTTTGGGAACACGTTATTGTCAAATTTATTCAGCTTCAAACGGATTATCTGAAACAATATCAACCAGTGGAGCAACGATTGTACGTATGCCATGCGACAAGACAATTTCAAGTATGGGTATTCAACTAAATGCATCATCATGTGTACCACACAAAGTATTTGTGACGCCTAATTTTGCTTTAAACATTCGCAATCTACTTCACTTTATAGTACTCGTACAAAACATGACACAAACACTCATGGAAGCCTATCAGCTACAGTCGGACAAACCAGTAAAAGACATAATAACAGCTATCAGATCAAAATAATCAACATTCGAGAGGATAATGCATGACTTTGAATTGCATATATTATCGACTATCTTTTTTATAGTTTTCATAATTATCGCATATATTATAAAAATCATAAAATTTACACATCCAAAAAAATTCAAACGTTTTCAATCAGTTGTAAAAGATATCTTGGATGTGTAACAATTTTTTTTGTATTAACTTGTCTTTTTTGTAATCATCTCTATTTGAAATAAAGAAATAACAACGAAATCAATTTCATAGATTCTCGCATATTATCTATCTCCTTGTCCGAAAAGTTCGTGCAACTCATCCCGTACTATATGCGTGAAACATTTCGTTTACATCATCGTCTAGAGCGTGCATTTTTAGCATGGTTCACCCGTTTTCACCTTGATTCCATCATTGCCTTGATACGAAAAAAAATTAGTTTTCACAACCATGTCTGCCTATGTTTCAAATGTCATACCTCGATCATACTTCGAATCTATTCGTCAATGAGATATCTGTTTCACAAATCAAGATACACAGCTTTGTAGAGCACATCAAGGGCTGCAAGATGCACTATTTGGGGTTGAATTTGGAATGAGGTAAGATGTCAAAAGTAGCTGTTTGGTTAGGAAGTACTTTAAAGTCATGAAAACCTCACACGGAAAATGAGCATATTTCCTCGAAATCTCGCTCGATCACTCTGAAAATGCAGTCACCGAGAGAAATTTGGCTGCTCTTTCTACAGGTAGTCTCTAAATTTCAAAGTTCTCTGATCATGTGTGGAAGGTTTTATAGAGACCCTCTAAAAAATACTCCAAGAAACACGAGGCTTTTGAATAAATATTTTTCGATTCTGACTATCACAGATTGTAGCTCATATGAAATTGTAGTTACCCCAAAATTGTCATCTTCCTGCGCCTTCTGGGTAACGAGATACAAAGGTACTAAGCCACCTTCACCACCAGCATATCTGAAACATAGGCAGACATGGTTGTGAAAACTAATTTTTTTTCGTATGAAGGCAATGATGAAATCAGGGTGAATATGGGTGAACCATGCTAAAAATGCACGCTCTACACGATGGTGTAAACGAAATGTTTCACGCATACAGTACGGGATGAGTTGCACGAACTTTTCGGACAAGGAGATATATTCATTAAGTCTATAATAGATGAGGTAATACATCAATCAACATTTAACACATACTCACCGGTAATCTATTCTCAAAGACCAATACCATCAACACCCGATCTTTATCATAAACAAAGACAGTAAAACTTGCCAGCCAATTAAATATCTTGATCAACCTACATCAAAAACAGTGCTATTCATAAACAACACTGGTTAACTACGTTTTGCCTTTAATTATAATCACAATCAAAACAATAATCATATGATCAAACGGAGCAATCAGAGTCCTTAGTCACACTTAACGCCTGCTTTTCAAGAACAAGAAATAGAAAGTAAAATCGATACAACTATTCAAAACATATTTCGAGCACCCTTCACTTCTGATAGAGTCCATTCATGAGCGAACTAACATAAATATTCCTAGATCTTATTCACAAGAGATAGCAACAAAGGACTAATTTAAGTTTTTCGAACCATATATGGGGCTGGCCAGTCTGGCCGGAAGCTCCAGTTTCATTTTACCGTACAACTACTACTTATTATTAGAAACATATGATTTTTTTACCAGCTATAGTATTGATAAAGAGCTAATGGCCTACTATTGTTTTGATTATATTCCTTGTTCGAAACTGCAATAATTAAACATTATCATATAACCAGACGTGACGCTTAGCATTATTATACAGATGTTTTGTTAGAGTAAAATTTGGTGTTTGCTGATTAGATGAATTGCGTAGTAAAAAAGATTTAACTGTCGACAGTGCATCTGGGATGGATGTTTCGATAATTGCTAGATAGAATAACAATCATAGTTAGATAGAGACATCTTTAAGATGGGTGGAAAACAACTAGAGAAACTAGCGAAAGAACATTTTCTTTTCATCCAATATTTGATCTTGGTTCGACTGAATCATCTTCATATCATTCTCGATATTCTTTCTCTATCTCTACTCGATATATAACTTCAACACATTTTCACCAAAACTATCTCTTTATCTCCTCACCACCATCATGGCATCGTCGTCGTAAATTAAATGGAACTGTCCTGAATATCAAATTACTATGGAAGATCGTTATAGAAATTGCGATAATTGCAAATCAATGTTAGTTTGGACATGTGTTTCTTCTGGAAAATCTGGTTTATACAGTAATTATCATCGACATCTTAAAAGATGTGATTATTGTACACCAGAACTTGAACAAGAAAGACAACAGCTAAAGGAAGAAAAGCAGATTTCTAAAGTTCAAGATCTTCAAATATTATATAACGGTAGGCAATATCTGTAATGATTTTTTTTAATTTCTTTTGTACTCTACGACAACGTCCATGGTCAGAGTGGAGTCGTACCAATGATTCATGTATACAACATACAGGACATGATATTGAACAAGTACAATTCTTATACAGTCTGTGTGAACAATCGCTTATAGAATATTGTATCAACAGAAAACGACAACAAACTAATGACACAAATGTACCATACCTATCTCCTATCAATCTACTTGCAATAACACTATGGTATTTAAAGCATTATCATTCTGAACGCTATATAGCAAAAGAGTTAAATTTTGGCAGATCAACAGTGAATTATTTTTTATTTGCGACAATAGATATTTTATATTCATCTGTTTATCCAAAGTTGATTCTATTACCTGATGATATGAATGATGAAGATACAGCACATGGACTAGAAGAATATCACAAATTAATTGTTGATTCCACTTGTATTGCAATTAATCAACCAGAAGATACTGAACAACGTAATGTGTATTATTACGCAAAAATTCCAACAGACTATGCATTTAAAATCCAGATAATTTGTGATTTTAATCATCGAATAGTTCATGCGTCTATATGTTATCCGGGTAGTGTACATGATCTTACCATCTTAAGAGAATCAGGATTATTAGATTATACAGAAGAAAATGTACAAATTATCGGCGATAAGGCCTATATCGGTGAACAATATGTTATTATTCCACGAAAGAAACCTCGAGGTGGTCAATTAACAGCTGAAGATAAAGATTTTAATCGATCTATTTCCAGTGCAAGAGCAGCGATTGAAAATATCAACCAACGAGTTAAAAGTTATGCTATTTTGGGAAGCATCTACAAAGGACCATACGATGATCTTGAAAAGATTACTAAGATTGCACATGTGTTGTTGCTTTATGTAATCTGAAGTTGAGTAAATATCCTATTCGTAGTAATAGAGTATGATATGTTAATTACAGTTCGTATTCAGTCGCTCCTTATAAACGTTTTTCATGTGTATCTCTAACTGTTTTGTACAAGTAGCAGGGGTCACAATGAATAAATATGGTTAAAAAATATTACAGAAGAAGATCATATGAAGCTATCTCATTCCTCCGTTTTAAAGAAAATGTACAACCGAAATAGTAGTAGATCATTAGCTCTTTATCGCTACTATAACTGGTAAAAAAATTATATGTTTCTAATAATAAGTAGTAGTTGTGCGGTAAAATGAAACTGGAGCTTCCGGCCAGACTGGCCAGCCCCATATAGACAACCTGAGAGAATAATCCTATCCTCAAAATGATACTAACTTTTCATTTTACAATTGTGATAAGTTCTGAATGTCGAGACGAGGAAAACTAGTACAAATTTCTTCACCTATTGCTCCTAAAGTAGAAAAATTTGTGAAAAAATCTGTTGAATCCTAATTATTTCTATAGATTTTTAACATCTAACCAAATATTTCCCAACATTTTAGATATTGAGGAAATAAAAAACTAATCAGTCATTTGATATTAAAAATACATGGTATGTCTTTGTCTATTTTCGCTGATGTAATAAACATTTTCCGATAAAGAGTGTGTTTCACTTTATTTTTATTTATTAGCGAACACAACAACAATTCTGTTGATTTCCACAGCAATTTCTGCTAGAGGAACAGTCGCGGCGGCAACAACAGTTTCAACTAGCACAACAAATTCATTATCAACAATGTCTTCAAATATGTCTCAAGCAGGGCGTTCATTTGCACCCTACAGTTTTTACCCAAAATTATCTTCATTGCTATTGTGTGGTATCATTATTTATATAAATAATTAATTAACTCATGCTTTAGTTTTCTGACTCATTTTTCCATTATGCTTATTGTATGTAATCAATAAATTCAAAGTCGCTACAAATTTCATTTTTATTCAGTTTATCCAATTGCTGAGTTGATTTTATTTCAATGAAAATTAACCCTTTCACCACGATGTGAGCCACCGGTGACTCACGGTATATTTCATATTTTAATCTCTAAATACGTTTTATTGAAAAAAACAGCATATACCATAAGATGCAGTGTGAAAAACTCTTCAATCTCCGTAGTAAAGCTTATTTTAATTGTGTATTTTTTGTTTTCAAAGAAAGTAAAACTTTGTGTGACCAGTTTTCGAGGTTGCGAGACGATCACTTGTTTCTATACAAATGTGAAATTTCATTTTTCTTATTTCATCTTTTTATTACCTAACATGATTTCGTAAGAAGAAACAAAATATACTACAAGATGCCGCGTGAAGCGCTCTACAATCCACATCGTAAAGCTTATTTCGATTGTCTGCCTTTTGCTTTCAAAAAAAGCAAGATTCTGTGCGATCAATTTTTGCAACCTCATCAATTGGTTACACACACTTTTGCTCTTTTTGAAAACAAAAGGTATACAATCGAAATAAGCTTTACAATGTAGATTGTACAGCGTTTCACGCTGCATCTTGCGATATATTTTGTTTTCTGATAAAACGAATTTAGAGATGTTACTTTCTATGAAAATCGAATCGCCGTGAAAGGGTTAAGGGTACCCCCCCCCACTTTCTTGTCAACTTTCAGATCTCAAAGACGGCAAGTCCGATCGAGCTGAAATTTTTATCAAAGATAGAGGACCTAAATTGATGAGACACGTGTTGGAGGAAAAAATTTTCAAAAGGGGTCCTCTCGGATTTTTTGGAGAACCAGTGGTTTTCCATAGGGTCTCGTTGTGCCACCGGTTTTCCCAATCTAATTTTGTCCGATTAGGCTGAAATTTGTTTTGGGAATACCTACAGATGTATCTTAGAGGTAATTTTCAGCTTTTTTTCAAAATCTCGCTTTCTTTCTTTTTCATACCAAAAATATCGAAAGGATCTTTGGAGAACCGACCAATTCGATCTTCAAAACCCTCTAAACTCGGATGGAAAGGTCAGAAACGAAAATGGCAAATTATATCTCTGGAGGATATATCTAAGTATCTCTGGTAAAAATTTTAGCTCGATGGGACTAAGTTAAGGGGAGGTTGGTGGTGGCACAATCAAACTCTGTGAATGAAAAACTAGTTTTGAGAAAACTAAAGAATAAGTTTAGGAACAGTCTGATTTTTTTCCAACATTTTTATAAACAACTTTTCATGTAGAATCCACTGAGCACAGTAAAAACTTTTTTTGAAAAAAAGTTTTTTTGGTCATAGCTTTTCGTGGACACCTGATAGCAATTGAATGGCAGAACCAATCGAGATCATTTAAACGACAATCGAAATACCAACACATAGTCTCTCTACAGCATATATAAACAAAAAAAAATCCTCCAAAAAGTTCGACAAAAAAAAAGAGGGAGGGGTACCCTTCAAAGTTAATAATTTAGTGTTTGGATAGATTTTTCTCGGCATTTAAATTATGAATTTTAAATTCCATGATATCGAATCTTCTACCACCTGATGAGTTGACTCCTCTAATAAGGGTCGAAATCCGGATTCTGGTAGTTAGATCTATTTGAACTCACCCTCACACCCCCATCGCAACGCGTTTTGGTAGCTTTTGATTAATTCTATATAAATCTCACTCACATCGGGATCCACTTTTGCATCATTGCTTTCTTCTGTGAGAATCCCGTGTCTCTAAAGTACTTTGTGGTTAGACATACTGTAATTGAACAAAGAAAACAGAACTGGCAAAAACAAGACATGATAAGAGTAAAAAGGCAGAAATCATGATTATATGTAAGAAACGACGAAGAAAGATTGATCGCAAGTTTTAGAAGCGATATCATAAAGTTTTGACTTTGGTGCGTCTTGATATCCTCTAATCATCATCCACCCAGCTACCAGAGTGCCCATTGACGCATTTGTATCCTTGGCCGTTGTATTGTTCAGCGAGGACTCCACTACCTAAGAAAGAATTATTATTATTTTTTCCCTGCATGCCTTACAATTAATTAAACTAGGTTTACTTGGTGTACTCGCGAATGCTCCAAAAGTGCCTGCAAGCCATCGCACACCAGCAACAGTTAAACGTAATATCGCAGCCGCGGTACTGACTTTAGCACCGCATTGGTGGCATTTGATTCCGCCCATGCTTTCTGTTTGATTTCGGCTACAAATGAATAAGAATTGTCTTCTTTAACTACATACCTACCAAGCATTAAGATTCTAATTAATTCGAACTTCAAAAACATTAATTAAGAAAGCTGTTAGCGCAATTCCTTCGGGAATAAAATGTGAAACACGATATAACTGTTTTTGCTGTCAGTCACGGTCTGTAAAGGTATTTCTTAGCTGTGGTGTCGGTCACGGTCTGCGATGATCTGCTATTACCAAAATGTACTTGATGACCTTTGACCACCACCTGTTATGGTCCTCTCCTATCAAAATGTACTCGGTGACCTTTGGCCCCTGTCGGTCACGGTCTGTGGGGGGGGGGGGGGGGGGGGGCCCAAATTTCTCCCCCAAAACACCCCAACCCTCTTTCAGATCGTGTTTCACAAAAAGTACGGAAGGAAGGGTATTGGGTGTTGAAAAGCATATAGATATTGTCAATTTAACCCTTTCATGGCGATTCGGTTTTTCGAGGAAAATGAGTTCAATATACAAATTTTCATACATGTTCGTCCTCGATAAATGTATTCATGAATATTTGTGATGTATGGGAAGTATCCAGTGACGAATATGGATTTTTCCAATAAAATTTACTATGTTGACTTTGTCCCATCTTCTTTTCTTCTGTGATACATGGGATTTTTTCAACTTATCTATACATGCATATATAAATACGGAAATCATTCTGATCGAGATAATGAAAACAAGCTGAAGTCATATTCTCAAAATTTGCAACTTACATGCTATTTGAAGAAACGGATACGGAAGAAAGTAGCAACTCACAAAGTGATGTGAGTAATTTGGATGATGGCTTCTCCAGAATGCAATTCGAATCATCAAGCTCCGAAGAACACGTTACGGATGATAGTGATGATGATATGAATTCACAAGTCTGGGAAGAAATAGAATCAGAATCGGATACTGAATTCTCGGAGGATTATGGAATGATGGAAGGAGTACCGGCAAATTCGGAAGATAGTGCGATCAATCCTATCGATTGCTACCGACATTTCATCACTAATGAGATTATTAGTCTCATGGTTGGTGAAACCAATCGACATGCAGAACAGCACGTACAAACACAAAAGTTTACCAAACGGTCAAAAACTCTTCAGTGGCGACCAACTACTAATGAAGAAATGTTCAGATTTCTGGGAATCATACTTGAAAAGGGACTTGTACAAATGTCAGAAATAGATTACTACTGGAGCAAAAGCAAGTTGTTTGGATCTGAAGCCATTCAAAATACTATCTCAAGAGACCGATTTGAATTACTTCTCAAGTTTTTTCATTTTTCGAACAACCAAGAAGCGCATGCAGACCAAGACAGGTTGTTCAAGCTGAAACCACTTTTAGATTTATTGAGAGCTAGATTCAAGTTAATTTACCTTCCTCACTCCGTTATTTCTATTGATGAAACAATAGTACCATGGAAAGGGAGACTTTTGTTCAAACAATACATTCCTGGAAAAGCACACAAATATGGAGTCAAGATATATAAGGTGGTGGCTACTAATGGATACATCTGAAATTTAATGTTTATACTGGCCAGCAGGATCCAACGACTAGTTCTGGGCACGCTCAAACTGTCGTACTTGATTTGGCAGATGGTCTTCTGCAATGTCATCGAACTGTAGTAGTTGATAACTTCTTTACAAATATGGCTCTAGCAAAAAGTTTATTGCGAAATGGTATCTATCTTATTCGAACATTGAGAAGTAATCGGGCTGGATCAGGACATAAAGTAGTTCGGGAAAAGCTCAAGCGTGATGAAGTTTATGAACTACAGAGCAACAATGGTTCAAAAATAATCAAGTGGAAAGATAAAAGAGATGTTTTGATGATATCCACAAAGCCATCTCACTCAGCCACTTTAGTGGAGATCGGAAGAACCAATAAATCAAATGAACGCATCATGAAGCCATAAGTTATTGTCGATTACAATAAAGGAAAACAAGATAGCGATTTATCAGATCAACTATCGGCATACTTCACATGTCTCAGACGGACTAAAAAGTGGTATCAAAAGGTAGCATTTGAAATTATATTTGGAATGTCGTTAGTAAAAGCTTATTTGATTTACAAGGAAAATTATGACACAAACCATACGACAATGCTACAGTTTCGTGAAAATCTTGTGCGATCTTTGCTTCTTGGTGTGCCATACGAGAACTTAAAACCTGGTCCGAGAGAACGTTCAACAAGTCAAACGAAACGCAAGCTGACGGATCACAAGTTCAAAGAAAAGGAAGGATCTACGCGCAATGTTTGCAGACGGTACACTGGCTGCTATGCGAAGGGAAAGGCAGAACAGTCAAGAGAAGCGAGCAACTCAGCAGCAAAGAAAGTAAAAACTTTCTGTTCTGACTGTGATAAATTTTTTTGTCTTGAGTGTTTTAATGATGAGCATTATGCTATGGAATAAAGAATTCAAATAACGTACTGAAGACAGAAGCTATGGCAGCTTACGTCTAACCTCCTGCCTATGAAAAAAGCAAAAGAAAGTGCTTTTCTATGCATTTTCTCATTAAATTATAGCGTTGCCCACTGGTGGGCGACATCGCCGTGAAAAGATTAAATCGGCCACTGATGTGGCTCATCATGACACTATAACTCAACATTGCTCTCCCTGATATGTGTATTCATCCTGTTGCATCTGCATCATATTAAACAAAATTCTGGTTTTCAGGAAATTGTATTTCCGTTTGGCTTTTTGATACTAGTGCAGAATAGGCACACCATTCATTCAAAGAACAGGAAAGAATAGGTATTTTCCCATTCTGCATATGGTGTTGCAGGAGGAACGAAAATGTTTTGTGAATTTTAATTTGTCCTAGGAGGTTTTAAAATTGTCCTAGAAAAAAGTTAGGCAAATTTAGAACTGTCCTTCAGGAGAATTTTAATTTCTCCTGCGACAAATACATTCATATATAAATACAATTGTATGTTCACTAAAAGCTTTTTCATTCTTGGATATCTTGATCGTAGGATCAAAACGTAATGATGCTGCTAGTCTACTTACGATCAAAGTGATACGCGGAAAACGAGATTGTTTCTTTGTCTGATCGATAATCGTCTATCTCGCGTATATATATTGTTGAAAGCAAGCAACTTGATTTTTCCCCACTAAGGGCTATTTATGTGTTGACAGGAAAATTACCATTCTATTCTTTCATACTATCACTAATCTCTCTATCGCTTGTTTTCAAGCTACCTTTGCATTATTGTGTCTTTATAAGGAGCGAGCGAACGTCGATACTACAAAATACAAAGAGAAAAAACCCATACGTCATTCCTCCTCCTTTCATTGCCGTGATCGGACACATCTTTCTCCTACACACTTTTCTTTCTTTCCTCTTTTCTCTTTTCTCTCTCTCTTACGTTGTACATCTACCCAGGTCGATGAATACGGGGTCTGTGTACGATCGTCTTTCAGAGCGTCTTACCCTCACCCCCGCTACCAGCACTACACACACTCTACCGTCTAGTATCCAATGTCTACCCACTCTATTCTCCTTCTTAGAATCCATTCATCTGACACTACTCTGCCCTACCCTGCACCCTTTGCCACAGAGTCCATTGATCGATCGACCCGGCGCAATATATCAGCCTATTCGATCGCTTAAATGGAAAAATCTTTTAAAAATACAAATTTCATATGTCTCAAACATAACCTAGACCTAAATGAACGATATTAGAAAGGTCCTGGTATTCGTCTGCAATCATTTCAAACGAACCTAGGACTGTTTAAATAGTCTATGATAGACTCTAAATGATGTTTTACAAACGTTGGAAATAATAATAAAAACTTCTTTCTGAACATTTTTCGCTCCAGGATGTTTGCCACATCGATGATGTTTGCACTAATTATATGCGCGCATCAAAGTCGCTAACAGAATGTTCAACTAAAGAAAATATCAACTCGTCAATATGAAATACATTTTCTCGATAGGTACATCGTCCGAACGACTTGATACAGAAATATTCCAAACATCCTTGATGACGTCATAAAAAACCTTCACAAAAGATGATCGAAAGAGAATGTCCGATGAGATAATTAGATTTCAAGAGAAATCTGTCATATGAATATTAAGTTCAACCGTTCTTCTCACGCTCGACGAAGTCATCATTTGAAAGAGTGACAAGCCTTGTGAAGCGTGGAAGTGTTCTTTCTCGTTCTTTGTTTCAGACAAGTCGACAGTAGCGTACAAAAACACCGTCAATTACATAAGTGGTACAATAGTTTGTCACAATTTTCGTCAATAACAACGAGGTGATGAAATTTTCATCAGATTCAAATCTATTCGAGATGATCTGCAATTCTTCTTTTCTTCAAAATAGCATTGAACAAAAAAATTACTTCGACGTTCTTCATTACTAGTGATGGGACAAAACGTATTCGAATATAGAGAAATGCTGCCTGTAGTAACAAGCGTTTCACTTCGCTCCCCCTCTCCACAGATCGTGACAGACATTTTAATTAATTAATCGATTAATTAATTCAAAAATGAATGGGCCAGATTAAGTTATTGGTCTTTGTGAATGACTTTCTGATGAAATGTTCTACCTTTTTTAAAAACCAAATACACTACCGAATAGAGCAAATAAAACTCTACATTTGTATATAGAAAACTAATTCAATATGAGTTCCTTTAGAATTCGAAAATACGGTATGATGGAAAAGTGCCATTGTTCACTGGCCTACGTTTTTGTGCAAATCATACAACTCTTTCGATTTCTTGTTGCAGTGATCAATCACTCCGAGTCCTGTCTCGATGCATACGTTGAGCGATAATATCACGAACTTAATCATTTAAGGTATGATCATCAGAGTTAATTGACGGTCATCAGTTCCTGACGATAGAGTCAAACTAGTGTTCTTCGCATCGTAATGTCAACCTTTTATGTGCACGAAAGCTGTTACTTTATAGAACTGTACGAGTGATGGGACATCATGAGACAATAGTTAAAGAGTAAACCACTTTTAGCCGATAAATAAGGAACTTTATCGCACAAGAGGTAAAATGTCTAGGTAATCATGCTACTGTCAACTTCCTTTTTTGGAAGAGAATTCAATCATTTCTCTTCAGGCAAAGGTACTAGAGACATATTATTACTATAAGAATGTAAAATGACTCTGCCTATGACCTTAGCGATTGACGTATGAATTGAGACAGGACTCGAAATAATTGATCACTGCAACAAGAGATCGAAAGAGTGGTACGATTTGCACAAAAAAATAGGCCACTGAGCAATGACGGGTAAATCCATGAGTATCATGGGTGACGGACATTTCGCACCAAACCATTCCGAACACCCGACATGTGTCCAGGTGTTCGGAAATGAGATTTTAGCCCAAAACATTTTTGACAGGAAATCGTAATGAAAAAACAGGGAGATTGGAAAGGTGTCACCGGGATTTCGGAACAGAATGCCCACATCTATGCACGACATGATGTTCGGAGATCGGAATGAAAAAGACCAGATGTTCGGGATGAAAAAGACCGGGTGTTCGGGATGTAACTCGTAGGGTATTTTTATGGAAAAGGTCAATAGACCATCATGAAACTGATCGGATGTCCGTAACTAATTTACCTGGAGATCGTATCAGATTTATTCTGACGTTTGTAACAGTTATAAAGTTTTTTCTTTCTTTTTTATAATCAAGAATATATAAAAAACAGGTAAGTCACATGACATTTTTCAAAGAAGAGTAAATATGAACGTACAGTTCCGAATTCCCTGTCTTCTTCATTACGATCTCCAGATATTCGCTACTGTTATTTGCCTTAAGTTCCATTACGATCTTCCTGTTTTTATTATTACGATCTTCCGGTAATTTTCATTCCGAACTCCGGTCAAATTTCAGGATTTTATCTCTAAGAAAGCAACTGTTGATGTTCGTTACGATCTTTCGGACAACTTTGATCACGAACACCCTGATTTTTCAATTTTTTATTGATTTTTGTCATTCCGAACTCCCGTACACTCAATTTCGAACACCCTGTCTTTTTTCTTATGTCTGAAAATCGTAACGGACATCTTCTACAGGAGATCGTAATGAAAAAGTGGTGCGAAATGTCCGTTTCCCGGTATCGTACCATTTTTCTGGGGAAAGTTTTTTTATCGAATTTTTGTGTTTGCTTGGTCAAACGGCAATGGAAAACAACTTTGGTCGAAAATATTGTATAACTTTTACTTTTAATACCGGAGATTTAGGTCGATCTGTTGGAAAGTCTAAAAGAGATCTCACCAATTTTTATACGGTTTAACGCTCATATTTTGGTCCATGGTAGCACATAACTAGTCTCGCAGAACCTCCAAAGGATTTCTTTTTTCTACGTGTATTGAGTGAGATTCAGTAGTTTTAGTAGAAACATCTCGTACAGACTCCCCGCGTAAAAAGCGTTTTTAGTCAAAAAGCTGTAGGCGACGTTCTTACTGAAATGACTAGATCTCGGTCAAACTAGTTTGGAAAAAGAAATCCTTTGGAGGATTTGCTAGTCTAGTTATGTGCCACCGCGGGCCAAAATATAAGTGTTATAACTATATAATAATCAGGGTGATCTATTTTTAGACGTTCCGACAGATCGACCTAAATCTCCGGTATTTAAAATAAAAGTCAGAAGTTTTTCCCGGTCAAAGTTGTTTTCCATTGCTGTTTGACCTAATGAGCACAAAAATTGGATAAAAAACATTTTTTCTAAAAAGTGGTAAGATACCCATGGATTCACCTACCAATTTTCCATCATATCGTATTCTCGAAATTGAAAATTCGAAAGGGATTTACATTAAATTAATTTTCTATGTACGAATTTAGAGTTTTATTTGCTGTATGCGATGCTGTATTTGATTTTTTTAAAAGATAGAACGTTTGATCAGCTCAGGTCTAACTACTTTAGCTTTGATTATTCCACAATTCAAGTCCCACCACTAGTGGCGTCTGTTGTCAGCTTTTTATTCTTATTCAATAGTAAACCTATTTCAGATATCCGTTAATCCAATCATATTCAAAAAAACAATGATCAGCCGCAGTGCAAGCGAATGAGAATGAGAATGACGATACTGAAAAGACATCATCTATACTCACATTCACATCCACACATTGCACACGATAGGTACTACAACGTTAATCACAACAAAAGAAAAGTATGCTCATTTGTACCAAATCTATTAGGGCAATGATAAAAAAAGTATGCCGTCCTCACAATAGTGGATATAATACATAGGACAAGCATCGTCACAATCAGAGAATAAAATAAAGGAAAGACACGTCTGTATGCCGATATGTCTGACGGCGACGATCAAAAAACAAATACCGCTCCCACAATCGGGTATCCTAGGAGTGATAAGTTACCGTTACCGGACAGTTATTTTACCACGTAGCGAATAACTCTTCCGTTACCGGTTAAGGGTAACTCATAGTTACTTGGTAACGAGTTACGATATCTTTGGACAGCCAAATGATGTGAATCTAATAACCTATAGGATAATATTGAATATCACATCCATTTCCTCAGCCATCGGTCAATTTTTCGACCAATCAGATTTCGAGATTTCTGGAACATCGACTGGAGAGGCGTGAGTCACCGCGTTCGAAAGGAAATCATTGATAACCTCTAGAAGATTTTTTGCCTTGACCCTTAAACTCGGCTTGCTCATAAAGAAAAACAGCCTCGATTTCTGATTGGCCGAAAATGGAACAATCAGATTTCGAGGTGATGTCGCTCGCTTAGCAAGCCGAGTTTAAGGGTCAAGGCAAAAATCTTCTATAGGTTATCGATGATTTCCTTTCGAACGCGGTGACTCATGCCCCTCAAGTCGATGTTTCAGAAATCTCGAAATCCGATTGGTCTGTTTGCAGCCGATCAGAAATCGAGACCGTTTTTGTCGGTGAGAAAGCTGAGTTTAAGGGTCAAGACAAAAATTTCGTAAAGGTTATCGATGATTTTCTATCGAACGATGTGACTCATACCCCTGTATTCCATATTCCAAAATTTCGAAATCTTATCGGTCGAAAAATTGACCAATGGGAGAGGAAATGGGCGTGACATTCAATATTATTATATAGGTTTTTAGATTCACATCATTTGAATGTCCAAAGACATCGTTACTCATTACTTGGTAACGGGTAACTTCATCCTTACCTCCCACTTGGTAAAGAAACGGTAACTTCTCACTCCTAGGGTATCCATTAATTTATTAGGTAGTTAATTCTCTTCCTGATTATTTTTATGAAAATAGCCAGGAAAAGAATGAACTACCTAATAAATTATTATGACTTTCCTTAACAAAAAAAATGAATACAATGAGCTATCGGATACGTACTAGAATCTCTATCTCAGCTTAGTGATAGAACAAACAGAAAGAAAAAACGCACTTCTCCTCTTTGTCGATAAATACTAATGGCGATGGTAAAAAAAGCAATACTTCTCTCGTAATGATGCATAGAATACGTACGAGAACCGCCATGTTGATGATAGGAAAAAATAGAAAGAAAGAATATCACTGTTTATATCGTACACGCTATCAAGTTTCGAAGCAGGAATGAAGGAGAACAATAGACTGAAAGGGGTATTAGTAATTTACGAGAACAGCACGAACACCCAACTTTACAAGATCGCATATAAGTCACCTTTACGAAC
>JAJEKB010021331.1:431583-469949 GCA_022393335.1 Macrotrachela quadricornifera
AATTCTTGTCAATTCCAATTCCAATTCCAGTCAATTCCAGTCAATTCCAGTCAATTCCAATTCCAATTCTGGTCAATTCCAGTCAATTCCAAGTAAAGAATTGGAATTGGAATTGACTGGAATTGGAATTGGTGCATCCCTATCGCCAAGTAATAGTAAGAGATTTTTTAAATGTTTTCATGTACAAATCTGAAGGCACGACAAAGATCATAAAGATCAATATTGATGGTGTAAACGAAAAGAAATAAGCAGTGAGATATAACCATAAGTTATTTGATGTTCTCACACATCCCGGTAATGTTGAAATAATCAAACGAGACATTGAGAGAAAAAGTAATGCTACAGGACTAATAATCAATTGTTTATGTTGATTGAATTGTTGACGAACATGTTCTCGAAATGTTTGATCAATTTGTGTCACTGATCGTTGTCGAGCAGCTCCAAAGATAATGAATAAAGCTGAGAATAAATTAGCAAGAAATGGAGCAACAAGATGGAAAAATAGAATAGTAGTGTTATAATATTGAACAGAAGAAGAAGAATAACGCATGATACACCAAACATATCGATTGATTGTACTTTGATAGATTGTATCAATCGATATTTTATTTTTTTCAATGTTGACTATATCTCTTGTAATGTCCTCGGTTCTATTGGCATAAATTTTGTTTGTTTCAGTTTCATATTCAAACATTTTTCGATGTAAAGGTTCATGAATAAGAGTAGCCATGATACAAAATGGTAAAATAAAAATAATCCATTGAGCCATTCGTTTGCTTTTCTTCTTGTCAAAATGAACTCCTTTGAGAACTTGTACTGTTCTTTCAATTGCAACACAAGCATTTAACCATGTATCAAAATAGAGAAAAAGTTTTAAAATAGGTTCAATAATTATACAACCTCCAAGAAGAATTGAATGATTGATTGAGACATTGATTTGAGTGAGAATAGAAAACCAAAAATTGACAATAAACATACTCACTGTCAGCAGAGAAGTAATCGAAGAGACGAAAAGATATAATCCACATCCAACTTGTTGTACTTCTTTACTTTTAAATGTAAAATATGAAAATATACTGTTGATCAATCCTGCAATGAACATTATTATTGTTAGAGATGCACTTATTTTAATTGAAGATGATTGATTAGATAATGTTTGATTTGATTGAATTTCACCTCGTAAAATATCATCAAGAGGTAAACCAATAGTTGTTGTATAAAATTGACATCGATCTCCAATAGAACAACTGCGTTGTTTAGAATCTAAAATATTTATTAGAGAAAAGAAAAAGGCATCAATCAAGATTTTCACGTACCAAAATGATTGAGAATGACATTGTTTTGACCAGAGATAAGGATGGTAAAGTTTCCTGTTACATTTGGATAATATGTTGTTACAACCAAAATATATTTTATGTTTACTTCAAGATTGATAATGAATTTTAATTGTCCTTGATTGCATTTTCCACTATGTTGAACAAGTAAATTAGCAAATGGTTGTAATGGATCAAAATCATTTTTGTAGATATAACCATATGTATCCATTTTACTTTTACTCCAAAGAACGTATGAATCTGTCTTCATAACATTGATTTGTAATGTTTGATAATGATAATTTCGCTTTTTATAATCACGACAATATCTTGGACTATTTATTGTCAATTGAGATGAATAATTGACTTGAATATTTATTTTTGTAGCTATTCAATTACAGTGAAAACAGACATTTATATAAATCTATGTCACACTTACTAAGACGTTTGACAGTAATATCCTTCACTCCCCACATATTAATCGTAATGTTAGCAGTGCGCATTGGAGAATATGTTGTTACAACTAGTATGTATATCGTATCATCATAAAGTGGAATTTCAAATTTGAATTGACCATTAGATCCTCCATCATCATTTTTGATAAGAAGATTTTCATTAGGATTAAGTGAATCAAAATTATTTTCATAGATATAACCATATGTATCGATGTTGGAACTACTCCATATTGTATAATAACGATTTTCAGGTATTTTCATTTCAAATGCTTCATAATAGAAATTTTCCCAATTACAATCTTGAGAATACATCTGAGTGTCGATAGTCAATGTCAATAAATTAGTATCTCGAATAACTGATGCCATGTCTATTCAATATAGAAATGAGAAACAAATAAAAGTCACTGGATTTGCATCGATATTCAATATATAGAATTTCTTGTTACTTTTTCTGTCAAGTGCTTATTCAGAAAATGTTTTATCGGACATTCAGAATCATATTACTGCAAACAAAGCATATGATGCGTTGGGAGAATATCCCCAGAAACTCGATTAAATGCTAAGAGAACAAAACGTAGGAGATATAGAACGGAAATATAGACAGAGGGCGTGTCACTCGATGAGGGTGCCATGGAAACACGAGAGGATACTCAGTGGCCATCTCTCTTGCTGAGGGTGCCGCGGAAACGTAGACGGAGGACGTGTCTCTCTATGAGGGTGCAACGGAAAGAGGAACACACGCGAAAAGGCGTAGAGAGGGCACGTGTCTTGAAGGCTTATAGTGGGTACTGGAGATGGACGGGTTATAGAAGGTATAGGAGATATGAGATATAGAAGATATGGGAGGTATAGGCGATATATCTCCTATATCTCTTGTAGCCCCACTTCTCCTATAACCTCTATAAGCCCTATCACCCATCCAGTCCCTCACAGAAGTAGAACCCTATATCTCCTATATCTGCTAGATTTTGCTCCTCTTAGCATTTGATCGAGTTTCCGGGGATATTCTCCAAACGCATCTAATCAAACAAAGCTTCTCAAATAAAATAAAGGGCATCGGTATACACCAGTGGTCATACAAATCTCTTGATTACATTTTTATTATCCGAAAAAAAAACAGTTTCTCATTTACTTAATTTTCCTAGATGTCTTTTCTCAATCATCAGTTACTTATCAAGACTAATCTCCAACAATAATAAAATCACAGACACTTCATACTTAGGTCTGAAAAAAAGTTTTGCAATTGTTATTGACAATTTTATAAACCAATTAACATTTAACAGATTGTTGCATGGGTAAATAGTAGAATGTCTTATCTACAATGATATATATACTACTTATGGTGTTCCAAAAGTAGTGGCGGAGGTACTTTTTTTTCTTATAGAAAGCTTAAAGAAGTTTTCCTTTTTTTATGAAAAGATAGAGCGTCTTTCGCTCTATTTTTCTATACTATTTGACTACTATTCAACTAAGACCATAATAAGAAAATTGCTATAAGAGCTATTTTTGTTGAAATCAGCTGGTAGCATTATCTCATAATGGGTGTAACACTTTTGCATTTCACTTTATTATCACTTAACACGTTATAGTAAAAACACAAAATATATCACAAGATGCAGCATGAAAAGCTCTACAATTTACACACAACCACCTATTTCATAGTTGTACGTTTTCGTTTTCAAAATGGATAAAAGTTCGAGCTATCAAATTTCGACGTCAAGAAAACAAGATTATTTTTTCAGTAAAAGGTGATTCGTTTTTTTCTATTTCATTTTTCTTTTACATGATATGTTTTATTTTAAAACAAAATCCACCACAAGATACAGCTTGAAAAGCTCTATAATTTACAAAGAACTATTACTATAAGATGAGATAAAAAAAACCGAAGTTCTCTTTTACCTAAAAACAATCTCGTTTTCGCAACGTCGAAATTTGCTAGCTCGGAGTTTTGACCATTTTGAAAACAAAAAGTGCAACTACGAAATACGTGGTTCATTATAAATTGTAGAACTTTTCACGCTGCATCTTATGATATATTTTATTTTTTTAATATAACATATTAAGTGACATCAAAATGAAATGTAAAAGTATGACATTTTTTATGCCACATCCCTTACGATCTAAATGCTACCAGCTAGTTGTCAACAAAAACTGTTCTTATAGAAATTTTCTTATTATGATCTTAGTTGAACAGTAGTCAAGTAGTATAGAAAAATAGAGCGAAAGACGCTCTATCTTTTCATAAAAAAGGAAAACTTCTTTAAGCTTTCTGTAAGAAAAAAAAAGTACCTCCGCCACTACTTTTGGAACACCCTAAGTAAATCTATTTCGGACTTAGTTATAGTACTTTTTCAGATAAACTTCTATTTGAATAAAAAAAAAAGCTTTTAAAAATGGATAATGAACTCAATCGATATTATATAAAATTCGAACTATTTTGGAAATAGATCCAAAGACAATTCATGAAGAACTTGTGACAGCTTTGGGATCCAGTGCTCCATCATATACAACAGTCATACGATGGGTAAAACGTTTCCATGAAGGAAGAGAAGACGTCAATGATGATCCTCGATCTGGTCGTCCAGTTTCTGAACTTACAGATGAAAATATTGAATTAGTACAAGAGGTTATCAACAATGATCCACATTCAACTTACGATGATATTATAGCTGAGACATCTTTCTCTCATGGTATAATAGAACGAATTATCCACGAATGTCTCAAGATGAAAAAGGTAACATCACGTTGGGTACCCCGTTTATTAACTGATGAACAAAAGTAACAACGAGTTCACCTTTGTCGTGAAAATTTGGCGGAATTTCGTGATGGTTCCTGGTGATTATGTGATATTTTAACAGATGATGAGACATGGATTTACCATAGGCAGATTGGTCACAAGTCAAGTAATGCAAGCTGGGTTAGTAAAGGTGAATCATCGACAACTATTGTTCGTCGAAGTAGATTTGAAGCAAAAAATTTATTTTGTATATTCTTTAAATCAAATGGTCCGGTTCTTATACATACTGTTCATAATGACGAAACTATAGATAATATTTATTATATACAAAACTGTATCAAGCCTATGGTCAAAGAAATATGGAAGCAAAGAAAGTCAAATGGTACAAAAGGTATAAAATTGCTTCATGATAATGCTAAACCCCATCATCATTCAGATGTTATTAATTATTTAACAGAACAAGGTATCAATATAATGCCTCATCCACCATATTCGCCTGACCTTGCACCGTGTGATTATTGGCTAAATGATTACACTAAACGGAATTTAACTGATCAACCGAATGAAATATCATTAGCTCGTGCGGTCTCCAAGGTGGTGAAAAATATTCCAATAGAAGAATTTAAAAAAACCTTTTGACAAACTATTAGAAAGGATGGAACTTTGTATAAATAATCATGGGGACTATTTCGAACATTTAATGAAATAAAACTTGAATTTTCTTTTTAAATTGCAGAACTTTTGATCAGACCTAAGTAAATTGATTACAATAGAGACTTTGTTAAGTAATTCAATAATTTTCTTCGATTATTGATTTTATTAAATATTTGTTTTCTGATCTCAATCATTACATTGATCAGTAAAAACAAAATTTTTTCAGTCAAACTTTACCGCATGACTTGGGTGAATATTGAAATTTTTGAATTCGATGATTTCCTGTATCAACAACAAACATATTTCCTTGACGATCAAAACTAATCGTAGATGGATGAAATAATTGAGTAGATTGTGAACCACTTCCATAACAACCCGCAACACAATGAACACCATTGGGTCCTAATCGAATAATGCGATGATTGTTCGAATCGACAATAAATAAATAGTTTTCAGCATCTAATGCATAGATGTCATAATACCATTACGCCGGGTATCCAGAGCCAAACGTCAGAATACCGCAGAGTAAGCTACTGAGTCCAATACCAACTTAGATAACGTCTGTCCAGAAGTAATGACTTCATTACCCATAGGATAACTATATGTTTCAAAAGTTGAGAAATTTGAGTGGATTTGGCGTATTACCCCATGGATAACGAGCAACTTTATGTTCTAAAAGTTGAGGAATTTGAGTGGATTTGGTGTATTACCCCATGGGTAATGACCAGCTATATGTTCTAAAAGTTGAGGAATTTGAGTGAATTTGGTGTATTACCCCATGGGTAATGGCCAGCTATATGTTCTAAAAGTTGAGGAATTTGAGTGAATTTGGTGTAACGACCTCAGTACCTCTTAAATCATCTATACATCGTCAAAGTTGCGAAGCGATTTTTATGATATATTTCACAGCTGGTAGTTGATTATTCATCTTATCAATACAATTGAACCAGAGAACAATAGGATGAAAAGAAATCGGAAGAAAAGGTTGTGGGATTGACAATATGCGGCGTCTGATACTTGTTTTATTGTCTTTATCTTGGATGCATCAAAAAGAAAAATAACTATTCATTCGACGAAATGTATTAGTGACTGATTTTGCATGGTAAAAGTGGAACAATGATGGACAGCGAAAATTACTCTTGTGTAAACAGACATTAAATCGTGAAAAGAACAAACGGGGCGGTTAGTCTAATTTGCAACTAGAGGTGTAAGCCGCGCCGCCGACCGTCGTTGTTCACTTGTGCACAGCCGATGATGCACCGTCAGTGTGGTTCAAGGGAACAAAGAACTGTCGGCGGCGCGGCTTACACCTCTTTTTGCAACCGATGGACAATGGCTGACGGATGAGCCATTGATCATGATATATGATCACTTTGACGCAAGAAATGCTGTGTATATATATATCCTTACATACGTGTGTACTTGGTCATTATCAACACTTTCTAATATTAAGTCAAGATAGTAGTCTAAATTTCGCACTACTGTTTTCAATCAACATTGTAAGACAATGTTTCTTGTTTTTTCTTAAATCATTTTTATCATATGTATATATGCATAGTTTAAACGCATGTTAAATTTCTTTAGTGTTCGTAAATAGGTCAGAGTTTTGGCCTTTCACAATGTTTAGTTAATCAAACAGGCTAATATTAAATCATTTATTTTTTCTTTTTGAGCCAGATAAACAATGTTATAGGAGTAAAAAAAACTGCGTTTTACTGATAATTAGTAAATCGGAGAATTGATCATGAAGCCATTTTTGTTAGATGCGTGCTCGATTTATTTCGTGTTTAAATCAATTTCACTAAAGCCCTACTATATACGTTACTCCATCGTTGTTTTGTTTTAGCTAATTCAATTATAAATATTGTTTACATGGCAAACAAATCCGAAAAGACAAAAGGCTTCAATGATATTGATACGTGCTATGTTGAATTTTGTGAAATGTTAACGTCACCATTTAAATTGGAGGACATTTTTCAAAATGAATCTTATCTACCTAGATCTCAAACTGATAGAATAGCAAATCACACGCAGTCTACTAGCACTTAGTGGTGCCATAAGGCTGAGACCTGATGGCACAGTCCTAAGCGCGGGTGCCACGAAATCGACACCAAGCGATTTACTACAAAGTGAGGGTGTCACGAAATCGACATCAAGCGATGTACCACCAAGTGAGGGTGCCACGAAATCGACACCAAGCAATGTACCACAAAGTGAGGGTGCCACGAAATCGACACCAAGCGATATACCATAAAGTGAGGGTGCCACGAAACCGACACCGAGCGATATACCACAAAGTGAGGGTGACATGGAAATGAGACGAAACATGACACCATAAACAAACAATCCAATCTAACCGACACCAGAAAACAAAGCAAACCGAATGTCTCCACATAGCCAAACTACAGCTAAAGTTAGAAACTAAACTTACCAGCAAACTACCACCCGAGATACCCAATTAAATCTTTCAGTTTCCAGGCTACGAAGCGCTCCAATAAAATAAACCATTTCCTGCATCAAGACAGTACATCAAATTGCTCAACTTTTAGAACATATAGCTGGTCATTACCCATGGGGTAATACACCAAATTCACTCAAATTGCTCAACTTTTACAATATATAGCTGGTCATTACCCTTGGGGTAATACACCAAATCCACTCAAATTCCTCAACTTTTAGAACATATAGCTAGTCATTACCCTTGGGGTAATACACCAAATCCACTCAAATTCCTCAACTTTTACAATATATAGCTGGTCATTACCCTTGGGGTAATACACCAAATCCACTCAAATTCCTCAACTTTCACAATATATTGCTGGTCATTATCCATGGGGTAATACACCAAATTCACTCAAATTGCTCAACTTTGGAAACATATAATTCTATTTTGGTTAATGAAGTCATTACTCTTGGACGAAAGTTATGGGGGCGGGTATCGGATTCATTAAGTTTTTCTGGGTTATTCTGACGTTTAGCTTTCGATACCCGGCGTAACGGTATTATGACATCACTCATCTAATGACACTCCAGTTGGATATGAAAGTGAAATTGAAGACTTGGATGAACCAGCTCCTACAACTGTGTCACCAACCAGTTTTCCTGATCGAAATAATTGAACTCGATGATTTCCACAATCTGCCACATATAAATTGAAGTTGAGATCAACAAAAATTCCAATAGGATTATTAAGTTGATTTGAGGCAGATCCAAGAATACCTGTTCCGGCTACGATTACCATTGTCATAGTAAGATCATACCAATATCGTGTTACAACTTGATGATGTCTAGGCATTGAGCAGTATAACTTATCGTTTCTATCGACAAAGAGACCTTTGCATGATGAGAAAACAAATAAGACAGTGGAATATTGGTTTGTACTTGCCATCCATTTCTCTACTCGATCATTTTTCTCTCCATCGTCAATATAAATATCACCGTTTGATGTAACAAAAATAGATGATGAATTATAAAATTCGGTATTCATTATTAACGTTGGATTCATATCATTTTCATGCCAAACTAAAATTTGTTGTTTTTCTCTATTAATGGTATAAACTGAGTTCTTTTGATTGACAAAGATCGTATGAGGATTTGTTCCAATTGTTATTTGATTGGCAAAAGTTATTCCCTTACGATTCCAAACTGGCATTGAACAAAATTTTGGTTGATTCAATGAACGAACTTGAAATAAGGAAAAGAATTTGATATATAATCGAGTTTTAAAATAAAAATTCTATCTATGAAGAAAACTATTTGATTAGAAAAAAAGAAAATTTGTTATTAAAACGTAAATAAATTACATTTCGATCATCCTCATTCGTTCTAAGATTGAATACACTCATTGAAATCATCGTTTTTCCTTTTATACTTTTATATTTCACTTCAGTAAATTCTTCAATTTCGAAATTCTAAATTTTATTCAAGTAGAAATTCAATCAGAACTTTTTACTAGAGATATCTATTTCTTAAAATTATCAAACAATTTTTTCTTTTCTTTCCTAATCTTGTTTTACTTATTTATTTTCATCTTCTTTTTCTCAAATTTCGTTCAGTTTTTCAATGAACGAATTAATATGAAAACAATTTCGATTTAATATTAATTGAAATCAATCATCTTATTCAACTTATTTTTTCAACTTACCACAAGAATTTTCTAAAAATTCAAATATTTGAATTCGATGATTATTTTGATCAGCCACATATATATTTCCAACACGATCGAAACTAAGAGTAGGTGGATTAGACAATTGATTAGATTGATAACCTGATCCATCACATCCAACCAAACATTGCCAACCATTAGGATTTAATCCGACAATTCGATTGTTGTCCGAATCTATAACGAATATATATTTGTCAGCATCCAAAACAATTGCCCTTGGATACGTTAGTGAAATTGTTGAAGTCGAAATTCGACTTCCTTCTACGGTAATTCACACCGATAGTCCTGATGTAAATAATTGAATTCGATGATTATTATAATCTGTTACATATAAATCTAAGTTAACATCAACAAAGATTCCACGAGGTTCATTAAGTTCATTTAAATTAGATCCGTTAATACCTGTTCCAGCAACAATAGTTAATTTCATTAGAAAACTACTCATATCTATTTTTACTACTTGATGATGATTCGTCATTGAACAGTATAAATTATCATTTATATCGACAAATAGACTCCAACATGATGAATTAACCCTTTGAGTCCCGGCGACGTATATATACGTCCTAATGTGATTATCAAATAAAATTACTTCTAGTATATTCTTTAACCGTTTAGAACACGTTTTTATCTTTTATTAGATGATGCCAGACACGTACCATTGCATGCCTATACTCTATACGCCTTATTTCGTTCTGTGTACTGATACACATTAATTTTCATTCCAGTACATTCCAGTGCAATCACTCTTCTTCCGTTCTTTTCTTTATATTCGTCCTGTGATGCTCTGTTTGAATGCTCTCTGTTTACTTTCTATCCTTCTGTAAGGTTCTGGTTAGTTCTATCTTATCTAGGAATTCCTTTCTCTTTCGAAACAGAGTATATATATATACATATATACACACATTATTCGAGTAATAAAAACAGGCGTAAGAACGAATCGAATCCACTCTTTTTTGAGTAATAATCATAGATTTCAACTACCACAACATCGTACATTTTCACAATGGCGACTTCAAGACAACGACGCTTGACTGAAGAAGAAATTGGAGAAACTATGAGTGACTCTGAATCAGACTTATCGTCAGAAGATGAACTTCTAACAGCTTTCGATTACGTAAATATCGATTCTAATGATGAGGATGTTCTAGAAGAACGTCAGTGGCATTATGGAACATTCACTCCAACTATACCGCAGTTCGTTGGGGAATCTGGTTTACAAAATACGATTTCACTTGTCGGAAGAACACCACTTGATTGTTTCCAATTATTTTTTGATGAAACTACAATACGGCGTATAGCTGACGAAACCAATCGTTACCATCTACAGAATCCAATGAGCGAACGTCAACATATGTCTAACTGGCAAAATGTGGATTCAGTGGAAGTGTACGCATTCCTTGCAATAACAATGCTCACCGGACTTATAGACAAAAATAGAATTCGAGACTACTGGAGCACTGATCCACTGTTAGCTACACCCATCTTCAGTCAGTATTTCACACGAAATCGATACCAAGACATTCTACGCTATATACACTTTGCAAATAATGAGGATATTTCCAACACTAATCGACTTGGAAAAATCAAACCAATCGTCGATCACTTCAAACGAAAATTTGCAAACTGTATGAATCCAACACAGAATCTTTGTGTGGATGAAAGTCTAGTATTGTGGAAAGGGAGACTTGGATTCAAGCAGTATATTCCAACTAAGCGCCACCGATTCGGAATAAAACTATTTCAACTCGTTGATTGTGAAACTAAATTTATCCTCGACTTCATCATTTATATAGGATCAAATACAGAGTATCGAATTATAGATGGACTCGGGTTGAGTGGATCAGTTGTAATGGAACTAATGCAACGATATATGAATAAAGGACACCATTTATACGTTGACAATTGGTATACGAGTCCAACGCTTTTTGAGCTCTTACACCGTAATAAAACCGGTGCATGTGGCACTGTTCGTAAAAATAGACAAGGCTTACCACCTCTCACGGCTGGATTGAAAAGAGGTGAGAGTCAATACGCTCATACAAATACTTTGCTTGCGTTGAAATGGCAGGACAAACGAGAAGTTCATATGCTTTCAACGATTCATTCAACAGCATACACAAATTGAAACAAAATAGATCGGCAAACTGGAGAAGCAATTCGGAAACCTGTCTGCATTGTTGACTACACTAAAAATATGGGCGCAGTCGATCATGTTGACATGCAAATGTCATTTTCAGAATGCATCAGAAAATCAGTAAAATGGTACAGGAAGCTTTTTTTCCATCTTTTGGATATGGCAGTATACAATGCATTCGTTATGTACAAAATGGAGAACAATACTTCCCTTCATCTATCTGATTTTCGGCTTGAAATAATTAGAGGAATTTTGACAAAGTATGGATCACAAAGACCAACTACTATTGGGAGACCATCGACAAGAGACTCCCCTCTTCATCTGACTGCTCGTCATTTTCCTTCGCTTATACCACAAACATCGCAATCAAAGCAGCCTCAAAGAAAATGCGTTGTTTGTACATCCCATGGTATTCGAAGTGATACACGGTATTTCTGTTCAGAATGTGATGCCCCTCTATGCATTATCAATTGTTTCAAAGACTATCATACAAAGATGAACTACTAACAGTTTTTTTGGTACAAGAATACTATTTCTTTCTACACAAATAAACATTATCTTGATAAATTTTCTTTAAAAAATTCCTATTTTTTGTAAAAAAAAACCCGGGACTCAAAGGGTTAATATTCATCACAGTAGTCCAAGTATTGTTTTGTGATATCCATTTCTGTACTCGATGATTATCCTTACCATCATCAATATAAATATCATTACCCAGGTAAGCAAAAGACGGGTAAAAAGACGCGTCTTTTTTCTAGTCGTGACTCCCGTTTTGTCTAGTCATAGTCTCAAAAGCGACCTCGTCCTGACTAGTCTCCACTTTTTGACCGTCATCGGATACCGTCAGAATCAAATAAAGGACGGATAACATACTACATGAAGGTAGTAGTCTGCTTTATTAACGAGACGCGTCCAGGACCAGTCCTTAGGCCATCTGAAGCTCGTCATTACTTATCAGCAAGTCTAGTCACTGACTAGCCCATTTCAAAAAATAGACTAGACACGATAGGTCGTCCTGACGACCGTCATATATATATTCCTATCAAAAATGCGACGTTCAACAATACCACCATCTTTCATATAGTCTTAGACTACATATGTCGCAGTATTGTAATTATCGTCAGAGACTAGTCCTATGCCTGTTATAATTGTCGCCGAGACTAGTCTAAATGAAAGGAATATGTAGATGTAGGTTAGATTCGAACAAGTGAACTTTATGTTACTTATGTATGTTGTTTAACCAGTTGAAGCAAATAATTCTGAACATACTTCTACATATCTCAACATGTTTTTTATGCTGTCATTTACTCTTAACAACATCCAATTTTTATTTATTTTCACCAGTAAAAGATTATTTACACTCGTGCATAGTAATGAAGAAATTCTTTCGAAAATATTATAACCAACGTATTATTTTTGTAAAGAAGAACTACTACCAATAAAGATACATACGACTGTAATCAGAAACAATTTGCACAAAAATTTTATTTTCTTAAAAAAAAAATTTTTTTTCAATTATTTTTTCGAACACTTATATATAGAAGTAAAAGAGCTTGTAATTCTTCATTACCTTATATACAAAAGTTTAAAAAAAGACTTGAAAAAAAAACCTTTTTTATTTTGAGAAAAAAATTTTTTGTGCAAGTTTTTTTGACTATAGCTGTATTAAATATACATTGTTTATTATTTTTAAAAATTGAAAACTTATTCTTAATAATTGTTTCATCTTGTTTTAAAAACAAACAAACGTTTTTCTTCAATTTTTATGTATGTTCAATAGAAATGAACTACTGGAGAAAATCAACAGTCTTATATTAAATTAGGTGTCGCTATTGCATGTCTTAGAAAAAAATCATTACTAAGCAGTTACAAAAGACGGGGACTCATGTCGCCCATCCTAGACGATACGTGCATTCATTAGTTGAATTGCATCAGCGTAACAAAAGTACATCTAGGACATAAAAATATAGTAATATTAATGATCTTTAGACATAATTTGAACCATAGAAATATATCTGATATGATCAAAGACTTTTTTCATAAATTATACAAATGGATAAGTTTAAGCTAGGTACTACCATGCAATTTTGCACTAATATACTCATGATATGAAGTTGACTTGAAATTGTATTAATGACTTTAATTGAATAAAACCCGCTCCATGTTTAATACTGTTGTATTAAATACTTGCGAGTGCGCATCTTTTCTATTACTGATTTTAGTTTTTTTATCTGTGGACTAGTCTGGATGAGGTAGTAAGACAGACATAAACCATGATAGATTTTTACATAGCCTAGACTAGTCCAGACGTGATTCTGAGACATCTACTGTAATCAAAGACTATAAGGATAAAGGATTGCTCGGACGCTTAAGACTAGTCAGACCTTCTTTACTTCGATCAATAGAATAGACTATCAAATAGACCGCTGTCATTCTGCTCTACAGACTACATGATCGGACGCCCATCTACAGTAGCGTCCGAATATGCCATCATGACGCCGTGACAATAGTGAAGGCGGACAGGTTATAAGTTCGAATCTATCTTTCAGCTTATTTTTTTTAACTTCCTGGCTAGTCTGGACTAGTCCGATAAAAAATCGACCACATATGACTAGATGCAAGGACGATCTAGACTAGTCTTGACGTATTTGAAAGACGCTACAAGAAAAGAATGACTAGTCTTAATGTATTTGAAAGACGTTTCAGAAAAACGTGACTAGTCAGGATGGGTTGGAGAGACATTTAAGACTAGACCTGACGCATATTATGGACATTCCGGACTAGTCATGTCGGTCGTCTTCAACTATTTTTTACTTGCCTGGGTATTCGATGTGACAAATAGAGACGATGACGAAGAAAAGTTGCCAGAAGTGATCTTAATTGGATTGGTACCACCTTCATACCATACTAAAATTTCACTTGTTTGTCTATGAGAGATATAGATTGTGTTGTTCATATTAATAAAGATACCTCGAGGATAGTAACCAATACTCGACAGATTAGCAAATGTAATCGCAAATGGATTCCAATTTAATGTTGAACAAAGTTGTGGTTGATTGAATGGAATAACTAAAATAAAACAAAGAAATTCAAATAAAAAATAAGAGATTAATGTTAAGGATACGAAAAGTGAAAGTTGGTTTTGTTATTTTAATAATTAATTAAATAAATGTTTAGATGGGAAATTGAATAATAAAAAATTCGATTGTGAAAGATTTCAAAAAACATTTTTTGATCTTTCTTTATTTTCATCAGAGATGTTCATCGCGGTTGAGAATCTGTCGCTGCCGCGCCGCACCGATAATCAAAGAAAGCTACCCGCGACACTGCCGCACTGCGCCGGTCGTCACAAAAACGCTACCGCACCGCTGCCACGATGGACTTTTTAAAAATCTTTGGTTTTTTAAGGTCGTGATCGGTTTAAACTAGAGTTGCTCCTGCCAATCGATCAGATTCATCAAGTCCTATCAAGCAGCAGACATCAATATCGAGATTATGTGGAAATTTATGAGTTTTGCAAATTTCTTTCATAAAAAAGCTGCCGCCGCCGCCGCGATGAACATCCCTGATTTTCATTCAGAATTGTTTTATAATAAAATTTCGATCAAAATAAAAAAGAGAAATTGGTATTGTTTATTTTACTTTGTAAATGAATAATGTCAATGTTTGTACAAATAATATTCTGTGATTTTTCAGACGAAAACATTTCGAACTTTATCGATTATACAGAAAGTTTATCAATCAATAAAATATATAGAGAAAAAAAACTTTTTTCTATTACATTTCATTTTTAATATCTTCATCAATTCTCATTTGTCGATAAAGAAAAATCCATTTTCTTTTCTTTTTCTTATCAACAAAATCTTCATTAAACACATCAATTATCATATTCAATATTTTTCAGCTTACCATAAGAATTTTTCATCAATTTAAATATTTGAATTCGATGATTATTGTAATCAGTCACATACATATTTCCAACACGATCGAAACTAAGAGTAAATGGTCGAGACAATTGATTAGATCGAGAACCCCATCCATAACATCCAACCAAACATCGCCAACCATTTGGACCTGATCCAACAATTCGATTGTTCTGTGAATCCACAATGAATAAATATTTCTGAACGTCCAAAATAATTCCACGTGGACACCATAATGAAATAGTTGAAGATAGCGATGTACTTCCTACCACTGTGATACCATTCAATTGTCCTGATTGAAATAACTGAACTCGATCATTGCCACAATCTGTCACATATAAATCTAAGTTAACATCAAGAAATATTCCATAAGGTTCATTAAGTTGATTTGAACCAGATCCTTTAATACCTGTTCCAGCGACAATAGTTAAATTCATCAGAGAACTACTCAATTCTCTTTTTATTACTTGATGATATTTCTCGATTGAACAGTATAAATAATCATTGATATCGACAAATAGACCCTCACATGATGACTTAACATTCATCACAGCAATCAAAGTATCGTTTTGTGATATCCATTTCTGTACTCGACTATTTCTTCCACTATCACCAATATAAATATCACCAATCGATGTCACAAACAGAGAATGTGGCGAAGAAAAGTTGCCAGAGATAATCTTGATTAGATTAGTACTACCTACATGCCACATTAGGATTTCACTTTTTTCTCCATGAGGGATATAGATTGTATTGTTCGTATTGATAAAAATACCTCGAGGATAGTAACTAACAATTGAGAAATGAGTAAAAGTGATGGCGTTAGAATTCCAGATTTGTGTTGAGGAAAAGTTTGGTTGATTAAATGAAAGAGCTGGAAGTAAAGAAAGAAGTTTAAATGAGAATTGTCAATGAACTCGATTGTTAATATTATTTCTTTGAGTAAAACAAAATTCATTAGTGCAAAGATGATTTTATGACCAGTAAAAAATAAAAAGAAGCAAATTAATCTTGATAAAAAAAAATTTTTACGTACGAAAGAAAAGAAAATGAATGAAAATTTCTGTTTAAAATCTTTAGTTAATTGAACTTCTGACAGAATGTATTATGCATTGAAAAGTTTATATTTTTCACATTTTCTGATCTTCAACTGTCTCATTCTCAATCTATACAATGGTTTCTATCATAATATCAAATGATCTTCGATCTTTAAGGACATAAATAAATAAAACCATCAACTAGAAGTTAAGCATAGGTTTTTTTGAGAGATAATAAGCAGAGATGTCCATCGCGGTTGAGAATCTGCCGCAACGATAGTCAAAGAAAGCTACCCGCACCGCGCCCTTAGTCAGAAAAACACTACCGCGCCGCTGCAGTGATGGTATTTTTAAAAATCTTTGGTTTTTGAAGGCTGTGATCGGTTTAAAGTAGAGTTGCTCCTGCCAACCGATCAGATTCATCAAACCCTATCATGCAGCACACATCAATCTAGAGATTATCTGGAAATTCCTGAGTTTTGCAAATTTCTTTCATAAAAAAGCTGCCGTCACCGCCATCGCGGCAGCGCCACGATGGACATCTCTGATAATAAGAAGTGAGTAATAATTAGTGGCGGCGCCAGACTACTAGCGCCCCTCTTGTTTTGGGGGGGGGGCAGTGGAAGGTGACGCCACCTATACACATCATATTATGAATAATACACAGTGTCAATAGGGTAGCGGTACCGTCTATTGCTCTCTCTAGAACAAGGGACAAGCAGGTGTTCTATTTCCACCCCTAGTGACTCTAATAGTCTCATGCATCCTTGAAAATCTAGCGTGTGTATAGGTGGCGCCACCTTCCACTGCCCCCCCCCCCCAAAAAAAAACAAGAGAGGCGCTAGTAGTCTGGTGCCGCCGCTAGTAATAATGACAGAAAAAGAAAGGAATATATATCTTTGTAAATGCTCTCTTCATTTTTGAAAAGATAATTGAGTAAGTTATGGAAGGATCTATTAACGATTGATCTATACTAACGAGGGAACCACCCGAGGTGTAACCTCCCGTTTTCATTGATTCATATCTCATTTAGTTGAGTATATTGAGGTAGTAAAAAGCCGAAAGGGATTTTTCCCCAATCCTCTTCCTTCAAAAGTTATGGCCCTTTTAGTGCATTTTTGACCCATTCCTATGTAGTTATCGAAAAAATCAAACTAACGAAATTCGATCTGAAACTTTGCTCAAACATGGGTCTTATGACCCTAAGGACATTCTGAAAGTTTCAGCTCAAAACAATGTTCCTCTCTCGAGATATTGAATTTTTGAAGAAAAATGGACTTATCAGTGATAAATCACAATAACTGAGTTCGCTTAGAATTTCAATATCTCGAGGAAGGAACATTGTTTTGAGTTGAAACTTTCAGAATGTTCTTAGGGTCATAAGACCCATGTTTGAGCAAAGTTTCAGATCGAATTTCGTTAGTTTGATTTTTTCGATAACTACATAGGAATGGGTCAAAAATGCACTAAAAGGGCCATAACTTTTGAAGGAAGAGGATTGGGGAAAAATCCCTTTCGGCTTTTTACTACCTCAATATACTCAACTAAATGAGATATGAATCAATGAAAACGGGAGGTTACACCTCGGGTGGTTCCCTCGTAAGAGAAAATCTTGTATATCTATGTGTATTAATTTTCGAGGGAACTAACTGATCAAATATTGATTTAATCTTGTCGATAATTAACTAATAAGAACTCAACTGTCATATCATCCATAGAAATACATTTATTCACTTTATTTCTTTAGATAGAAATGGATGAATGAGTGATTTAACATATTTTCGTCCCATTTTTCTTATAAAGTGATTGAAAAATTTGTCTATTAATGAAAATCATATTTTATGGAGAAAAAAATCATTTATTATCAAAGAGTGAGAAGATCATCTCACACATTCAAGAATTTGAAACAAATTATATCAGATGATTACAATAGACTTCAATTTTTTTAATATACAATGTAAAGAAAGAAACAAAATCTTATGTTCGTCTTTCACTTCAATGATGAACAACATCAATTTTATGGAATACAAGCAGAATCATTTCGAAAAATCAATAGTGAACTTTCGGATATTAATTTGAATAAGTTTTTAATTAGAAACAAAAGTTGATTTTGAAACTAAAAAAAAAACACGAAGAATGTGATAAAGACAAATCAAAATTAATAAAACCTACGTGTTTCATGCAATAATAAAATATCATTTTTCCTTGTCAATATATGATTAACGTCAATCAATTGCGTTGTCTATATTGTTACTTTTATCAAATTGTCAGAACTCACTTTAAGTCACGTTCTTGATCTTTTTTTTATATGAAATGATTTCTCTGACGAGAATTTTTTTTCATAGATATATTCAGATAAAAGTTTCGACATGAAGCAACTTTTGAACTGTCTTTTTACTTTAATGAGGTTCTTACCGTTTCAGGTCAATAGTTCAGTTGTGATATTCCATCTGTGCTATTTACTTGATTATTGAGTATCCATAGAATACTTATGTGAGCGCCCATGCGATATTTTTCGGATATGTACAGGATTAGTTTGGAAAAATATCATTTTCTTCAAAATTTTTCGAAAATATCGGAAAAAGATTCGTTCAAATTTTCTACAAGTAGAAAATTGTATTTATGCCTCAAGTTCCATTGCATCGCTCTCATCAACGTGCGAGCAATAGAAACCCTAAATTACAGAAAATGTCAATCATATTTTCGAAAAACAAGAAAAGGTTCTGTTTCTGATCCAGGGGTGGCGTGAAGAGGTTAGACAGAGAGGTACTCTGAAAATGGGAGAATGGATACAAAGAAATTTTTTCCATCACGAGCAGAAATGTCCATCGTGGTTGAGAATCTGCCGTTGTCGCGCCACGACTGTAAGCAAAGAAAGCTACCCACACTGCTGCCACGATGGTACTTTTAAAAACCTTTGGATTTTCAGTGCTGTGATCGGTTTACACTTCAGGTGCTCCTGCCAATCGATCAGATTCACCAAGTCTTATCGTGCAGCACACATCAATATCGAGATTATGTGTAAATTCCTGAATTTTTTAAATTTCTTTCATAAAAATGCTGCCGCCGCTGCGACAGTATTATAAAAATCTCTACCGCGCCGTGATGGTTTCTGAAAAAATCTGCCGCCACCGCCATCGCGGCAGCGCCACGATGGACATCTGTGATCACGAGTGTGAATGAGTCTTAGGAAGATTTTCAACATGGGTCAACCTCAAACTCAAAAATGAAGAGCAAAAACAGAATAGATTTTCCGTTCGGTTTTCAGGAAGATTTCGTACTCGAGCGACTAATTTTTCAGCCGGAAATTGGTAAAGCTATAGCCTATATTGAGAGCAAGTGAGGCTTAACATGAGAGAAAATCTCATTCATGTTTTCCAAAAGTTTAGGAATCTTCTCTCTCTAGTTGTGCCATCCCTATCCCTGATTCGATGTAGAACTTTCGTAGTCAACTATCATATGAAGTTAACAAAAAGATCCCTTCGTGTTGTCTATGAAGATAATCATCTGTAACCTACAAGAAACACTTATCCATTTATACATCGAATATTTCTTCAACAGTTTTTCGAATGAAGGAAAAATTGTCTTCATCCCCATAAAGAAATCATTATGTCAATGAACTTGGTAGAATTAATCTAAGCAATAATGAAAATAGAATGCAGTTGAAGAATTTAATTTAAATTTCGGATATTTCGACCTTTTTATTTCAGATCCGGTCATTATTAACAACCTTACAATATTTTACTCTTTATCTGCTATATAACTATTATTTATCTTCATCGATTATCATTCATATTTCTTCTAGTAATTGATCTCAGCAGTTTATCTATTTGAGCTGATTTTGTGAAATATTAAAATGTGCTATCAAACAAAACAATCAAGAACTTCCAATTATACTGATTCATTTTTTTTCAACTACATTCAATTAAAAAAATGTTCAAATAAAACTGTTTTACATTCCAAAACAATTTAATATAAGATTTTGTTTTTTCAAAATATCATCTTACTTTATAATTATAAATATATAGATCAAAAATGTCGCATAATAAACTCAACTGAGCTCAAATAGCCTAACCTCCAATAAACATGGCAAACGTATAAATCATGTGTTTCAAAACGATGAATATCCCGTACAGATAATTTTAATTGTTGATTAACAGCAATAGTGTTAGTAGATTGAATACGATATGATGAAGAACGAAACATGACGAAAGATAAGACCATTAATAACAATATAACACTCACTGATGGAACAAATACAAATGTGCAAGATGAATTTCATGAAAAAAAACGATAAGGATGAGAAAAATATTTTCTTTCCCTTGTATTCTCAAGTAGAGGATTACATGTATTGAATCGTTAGCTATTTCTCTCTATTGTCTCAGTTCTATGAGTAATTATTTCTCGTAATTTAATGAATAATACATACATGTCGCGAAAAAAAATTGAACTCGGTTGTCAATATATGTAAATATGTCACATACCGATCAAAATGATGAAGATTAGAAAATCTGTGAAAAATAATTTTCGGATTGATTTAACAATAAGCAAAAAAAGACAACGAGTATCGAATTGATCGATGACTGTGGTTCCGAAGAACCGAAGTAATGCTTCTGTCTCATAACCTCAGAGTTGTGTTAGCCACCGATCACGGCTCGTCTCTTTCGTTTCTTAACAAAACCTTATTTATATTGTAAAAATTTGAAGATTGTGCAATTCTTTTTTTCTTGTCTTTAGAGACTATGAAATTCAGTAATACTCTGATGAAATTACAAAAATAGAAAAATAAAAATGCTGCGGAGGAACACTAAAAATCATTCAGATTGTTTCTATATACTTCATTACGAATTATTGTCAATTTCATAATTATTTTTGTCGCATATTAGTGATACTATCGATGATTAAGCGCAGGAAGCACATATGATCATCATATAAATTCGATAGTTACGCGTAAAATTTTTACAATTGAAGAAGAAAAGACATGACCAATAGATAAATGTACTATGATTTATTCGAATTTGTCGATATGAAAATATCTGTTATTATTTCTGATGGAAGAACACATATAAGAAAGTCGACCATTGTTTGTTTCTTCTCTGTGTTATAAAATAAACAATGAATAATATTATTACACATATTATTTGCAAACTATGAAATCTCATAAAGAAAAGAAAGAAGAACTATATTTGTCTTGTCAAAATGATATAGAATTATTTTATTGAATAATTTTAATAATGAATAAACGAATGAAGTTCACTTGCATAGTTGTTTGAAAATATTACCAAGCGAATTATTGATTTTCATATTTTCGTATTTTAAATCTGATATGATTATACAAGCATTTGTTTATCTTAATCAATTATCAAATAAAAACTGTGAAATTAAATTTTGAATTTATTCTCTCGATCTTTTATCAAAGACTATGGAAAAATAGCATTACGAGGGACTACCGGGATTTATTAGGAATTATTTATTTAATAGAGATTTATTGGAATTTATTAACTATATTAAGATTTGTGTGCACACTCAATCGATGGCTGCTCCTTCGCTCTCATCCTCAAGTGATGCGAGGCTTATAACACCCAGTGTATTTTATCAGTTTAAAAATACGAAAATAACTTTTTTTCTATGTTCGGGCTAAAAAGTTCGAATCGGATAAATGTAGACTCTTATGACTAATCTTTTTGACGACATATAACGCTAAAATAAGAGAAGTGACTGATTTATTTCTTTTGTATCTATTTGTAAATAACGCTCATTTGAGTCATCAATACGAATGAGACAAAAACGATCGCTTACTGATTCGTGAGTCAAGGGTTATTATAATTATCTCATTGTGATATACGTCAATCAATTTCTGCATGAAAAATCACAACAAGAAATGAAAGTATAAAAATATCGGCTTTTTCTATGTTTGTTTTATTCATACTTTCGTTCTAATCAACAAGTATACTCATCGCCTTTTATTCAACATCGATCGTCTTTCAATATTATTCCAAGTTAATCATCATTGTATTATTTATATATCCTCCTGGTTTAAATAAACGGAAAATTTTATTTCAATTAAGTTTTCAAGATAGTAAGTCCATCAGATTTTATTTTTATACGAGTGGTAGATCATTAGTTGCTCCATCTTTCCTGAAAATTTCTTGCATATAGTTATTCATTAAGAATGTATTTCTATAAAACTTAACCAACATGACAGTCAACGATGGAGAGTATTAAAATAAATTGTTTGGTGATAGTTTAATACATTTATCTGACCGCACATTTCTGTCTCAACCACAATATATTGTCTCTTATAAAACTCTTTAAGAAGAAGAATTCTAGACTTGAACTCCATACAAAATTTTTACTTTCTACTTTAAAAGAGAAATTTTGTAAGAGTCTAATAAAAAGATTTTCTAATGTTCAAAAATATGAACAGTAGCTAATCGCCTGCTACATAATGAACAAAAACATCATTAAATCGACATGCAGTCACTATATGGAAAAACGTTTTATAACCTCATTACTTAGAGAACGACCTAGCGCAAGACTAATTAAATTCTACTAAGAGACTTTCACTTGCTTCGACAAATTGTTAATGTTCTCGAACTAAATTCAACCTAGTCAATAATGGTAAACGAAAGATAATATCAATCTAGCAATGTTTTTTAAATAACACCCTTTTCTTATCTCTATTTCTTTATATTATTATTGTCCTCTATCTATAAAATATATTTTACATCTTTATATTTTCCTTTCCTTGTATATGTAAGCAGCATCTATCATATTTAGTAATAACTTTTTTTTTGTAATTATGTGCTAGAGAATTTTATTGGCAAAAGTGGTCAGGATCAAACAGGTCAAACCACTCAGATAAAACTTTTCATAATTATAACAATAATAGGTGTATGTATAACTACTGTGGAGTCGGACATTTTTCTTAATAAAATAGAAGAAAGATCAATATACAGTTGAATTGAAATCAAATCGTAACATAATCTAACACATGGGCTAAACCTTAATTATTTTCTCTTGTAGTTTTAAAGTGTTAATTATTAGAAAGCAATAATGCCGTTAAATTATCCCAATCAACTTCCAATTGACTACATTAATCCACAACCAATATATGGTCGACCAGTGGATGTATATTCGTTTCCAGACAAAGTCGATGTGCTTATTGTTGGTGCTGGACCAGCAGGCTTGATGGCTGCAAATGCTTTGTCAAGCTTTGGTATTAGTGTTCGTATAATAGATAAACGTCCGACGAAAGTCATCACTGGACAAGCAGACGGTATTCAAACACGAACAATCGAAGTACTCCAAAGTTATGGTCTCGCTAGTCGCTTATTGAAAGAAGCCAATCATTTGTGGTATGTTTTCATTTATTCTTTGAATATCAATAAGAGATCGCCTAGACATGAATTTAATTGAATATCCATCTAGAAAAAAACGATTTTAGTGAATCTATGTACATTTAGAAGAGGTTTGTTTGTGTCTTGTATTGCCTTATTGTCCATATCAACATAAACGATAGATTCCCATTTTTTAAATAGCATTCGTCAAACACGAGAAATAATTCAGCGATCTTTACCCTTTGAAAGAGTGATGTTCAAGCTATTGATCTGTACAAGAGCTCAAAATGGAAAAGATGTTATTCCCATAGAAGCTTTTTGGTTGATGAGTTCTTCTGTATATTTTCATAAATTTTCATAATAGTCTCTGCTCAGATTATGCCAATATGTAGTTCAAATCATCCTCTTATTCTTATACAAATATCACATTTTTCATTATTTCATAAACCTTCTTTCTAGCGGATTCACAAAAATGTTATAGCAAAAAAGGATGAGTTCATTTACATTTTTGCCTAATCTGAGTAGAAATTATTGTGAAAATTTATATAAATACATGAAGAAAAAAAATATCCATCGTATACCTTTTATGAAAAAGTATCTTTCGTTCTACTGCCTCTTCTATAGGCTGATGGCTTGACCATCAATCTTCCGAACGGTGAAAACCGCAGATTTATTTCTTGCAGGCAGGAAAAACTATTCAAAGCTATAGAAACCTAACTTTTATTTTGAAACGGGTAATAGTTTGATGAAAAGTGATCAAAAAATGCATTAAGCCAATAAAACTATGGGAAATGAAGGATCTCACAATTAATCAGATTAAGCATACCTGAGCCAATTATGCTGATCTTACCTAGAGCTGCCCTTCTTCGGAAAAGACCCAAATGGGTCGAAACAGGGACCGATAATATCGGAAATGGACAAAGGCCAATACAATTATTTTCAGGCTTCATCTTGATATTGTAGAAGAACTTCTTATGATAGCAGCTAGTATAGGGACCAGATGTTGGCGAGGCTGTACCTCTAAAATGGACGACACATACAAAAATCGAAGAAACTATCAATCATATTTTTTAAATACAGAATGGTGATCCTTTATTCCACCGCCCCTGAACTTCTTAAAGTCTAATTAAATCTAAGTTGTCCTTCGATAACTTAGCGTCTTTACAAGAAATTTGTACAATCGATTTTAAACCTGTTAGGAAACGAAATATATTCGGTCTTCGCACAGCCTTGCATAATCAGTCTATATGAAAGACGGAATGTATAAGGACAATAGCGTATATCATATCTACTGCAATCTCCTTGTTGATAATTGTAGTAATTTATCTCCACTTTAAGTTAAAATGCAAACGGTTTACTTAGTCTCTTATTCTGATTTATTGAGCAGCAATTATTGTATTGGCATAAACGAAGAGTTGTTGTTAGTTTACCTTGTAATTGAAATCATAAGAAATATTATTAAAAATAAATAAGTATCAGTAAAATACCCGAATATCCATACATATCTCTTAAAGAGAGATAGCCTAAATTTCGTTATATCGATAGATAGGGTTCAATGATTTATGCTCACAAACATCTGCAAATAGTCACGAATACTGGATTAACTCCATGAAAAATCTAAGAACACCGGTTATTTGCAGTTATTTCGGCGTTATTGTCCTATTTAATGCGTTTTTTCTTAAAAATTAATACTTTTAGAAAATCGACTTTCTCAAATATTCAAAGATTAACATTGTTTAGAACAATCCATGCCTAGAAAAAGTCGATTTTTAAAATATATTAATATTTAAGAATAGGTACTTAGAATAGAACAATAACGTTAAGATAATGGCAAATAACTGGTATTCGTAGGGTTTTCATGGAATTAATACAGTATTCGTGGCTGTTCACAAACGCTTCTAGGTGTTCGTGGGTACAAAACATCGGGTTATTGAATTTTAAATACAGAAACGTTCAGCACTAGGAATAACCAACACGCGAACATCTATCGTGACAAACATACCATGAGACTCTTGATGTAGATAACAGCATGACTGCAGGTGTGCGGATGGGTGCTGGCCTGCTACAGGACATATTTTTCTATGTGTGGATGTATGAAGCGTATTTCTAACTCATTTTTGCTCATACCTACACATAGAGTCACACTTACATCGGCACTAGAGCCTTATAAATACCTAAATCACATCTATGACTGCACCCACAACGACGTCCATACTCATACCTACGTATATCACTTCATCTCATCTACTTGCACCTACAGTCATACCCTCACCGATACTAAGATCCTCTCGGTATGGTCTTTTTTATGGTGGATGTTCGCGTATTTTACATAAAATCAAAACAAATCAATATTTCTCATGCTTCAAACTATGTATATCACGATTTTTGAAATTCCTCATGATTCTAATAATTGCGGTGGTCTTATAACAAGCCGTCGTCAACCATGGCAGCTTTCAACAAATTTTTCCCTGCGATCGACGCTATTTTAAATACGGCATTTTATTATACCAACTATGCTCATCATTTCAACAATTGTTTTTTCTATTTTCATCGAAAAATTATGATACTCGAATGAAAATATTTGAAAAGTCTGATTGTATCAAATTAGTATAGCATTTATAGGTTGTTGAGTGGATTAGACGTTCTTAACACAATTATATTATCATCGACATTTTTCAATGAAAATTGAAGAAAAACTGTCGATTGATTAGCGTAGAATGTTTTACTAATGATCTATTTAAAGACGTTTCAAAGGCCTTTCTTTTTTTATAGTCAAGTAACCACGAGATTATTGAGATACTTCTAACATATAGTTTTGTACTCTTATGATTTCATATAAAAATCTTCAGAATTTTCGGACTAAAGATATTTCTCAATCATATCCAAGCAAACTACACTGTAAAAAATAAGTACAAAGTAATAAGACTTCATCATTGGTTTATTACCACCTTATCAACCGTTTTTAAGTGTATGCATGTACATGGAGCATTACAAAAGTTTTTTCGTTCGTTTTTTCTAAAAGGCTCAGCTTGATTTCAAGTATTTCGTTATCATGCTGAGACATATTTAGGTTTATGTTCAAAATTTCACACTTCTAAGTTTTGTGCTTTTTTGTGAACCATTGTTTCTTTCATTTGAGGTGCATGCAACTTACTAACAAATGATCAGTATTGAATGAGAGAACTTCGCATTTCATATTTCGACCCTAAATATATTTCATTTAAAAAACAAAATATGCCAGAAGATGCAGCGTGAAAAGTTCTATTATTTCGAAATAACAGATTATTTTATTGTGTACTTTTATTTTTAAAAAGAAACAAAATTCTTTGAAGTACTTTTCGTAGCAGCGACGAAATTTGGTGGTTTTGAATACTGTTTATTTTGAAATAAACAGCATACAATTAAGATAAGCTTTACATTGTAGATTGTAGAGCTTTTCGCATTGCATCTTCTGGTATACTTTATTTCTTTTTAATGAAATGTTTATAAGGTTCACAATACAAAATGCAAAGTTCTCTCATTTATAAAAAATCGTCCGTTATGCAGCATATAGAAAATGGCTTGGCATCAACATAAAAGAAATGATGGACAAAAGCAAAGGACAAGACTTATAAGGTTGAAATTTTGCCCGTAATCCTAAATATGTCTAAGCATTACAAAGGAATCCTTGAATTTAAACCAAGTCTTTTTAGAAGAAGTGGGTGAAAAAACTTTTGTAGTGTACCGATAATAGCCGATATCGGTTATTGACTTCGTCAATGTTGCATAAACTCATTATCCTAAACGAAAAAAAAAAGTAGTATACATGTTACCTATCAGTTCTGTTATGCAGGGAACACTCGTTCTGGAACCATGATTCAGATGGAAACATTGTACGTACTCATCGTTCGCCTACTGTGCGAGCACCACATGTTCGCTATCCATTTAAAGTGACACTTCATCAAGGTGCGATCGAAAGTATCTTTCTTGATGCTATGTCAACACGAAACTTAACTGTCGATCGACCAACTACAGTACATGACTGGGAGATTTTACCGACTGCAGAAGCCCACGATGGATACAGAATTAAGGTCACACTTCATCATCTCATGAATGTTGATGATACTGATGAATCTTCACTAGAAAGCAATAATACAAGAACTACTGCGATGGATGAAGAGAATAATGAAAGCAAGGAGACAATTATTTATGCAAAGTACGTGATTGGTTGCGATGGTGCACATTCTTGGGTACGGAAGAAACTCGGTTTTACTATGGATGGTGAACACACAGGTAAATGTTTATGTTAAAAGTTCATACATGAAGTTTGTATTACTTTGTGAAACATTATTTTACAAAAGAATTAAGTCAGATCCTATTTTTTTCTTCAGATAAATTTGACTACTTCTTATGACTACGTAAATGTTTGAAAAGGAATTTTATCAGACGCATACGACAATTCGATTGGATTAAAATTTACTTTAATCTAGTCTATAAGACTAGCATTTCTCGCCTTTGTTTTTAAAAATCTATGTTGAGAGATCTTTGGATTTGTATGATTTTGTTTTGCATATAACTATCTTATAAAGTTAGCTTTTAAAACATGTCTTGCCTCATAATTACGGGCATCATCTGTACTATATTCGCAGAAAATTTCAATCCTAAATGTTGATCTGTAGTGGAACTTTACATATAATAATGAACAATCGTCAAAACCTATTGGATTACTTTTTGTGAACGATATTTTGAATTAAGTTATTTTTTTCCACAAAAATTTGAAAAAGATTAAATCTATATCGATGAAAAGAGGAGAGAACAAACTACACTTTAATACCTAAAACTTTCTAAAAGCAAAATATCTATGAAAGAAAATGTTAATTTTGCAACAAATAATTCATAGAGTTGACATTGAAATCTTTATTATTTTTACATACTTAAGAATTTTTCTTTTCAAATATCATGTTTAAAACAGTGTCAGATACTACAAATTTTTTAGAAAACAATCTCACAAAACCAAAAAGAACTTTTGTAAAACTTCAAATAAACTATTATCTTATACAACATTTGAAACTCTTTTAAACATGATATTGTGAAAAAAAAATCCTTCAGTGTGTAAAAATGATAGAATTCAAAATGAACATTCTGATTCATTTTTAGCATAATCAACATTTTCTTTCATAGATATTTCGCTTTTAGAAAATTTTAGGTATCAAAATATATGACTGCTCATTGTTATATGTATGGTTCGACTACAGATCAACATTTAGAATTGAATTTTTTTTGTGAATATAGTACAGAGGATGCCCGTAAATATGAGATAAGCAGTACTTTAAAAACTAGCTTTATAAGATAGTTATACGCAAAACAAAATCGCTCGAAAAATTTTGTCTAGTACTATATAAAATTCAAGCAAATATATTATCTAATGAATTTCTTTGTTAAGATTCTATAACTTATGTACTTTTTGTATTGTAGTTGACGTCTGGGGAGTCATAGATTCACGTTTACAGACTGACTTTCCTGATATTCAAAACAAAGTCACGATTAAATCAAATAATGGTACGATTGAGGTCATACCACGAGAAGGTGATCTTATACGGCTTTATATTCAGCTGCCAGATAGTGAAAATGACAGTATGACTGAACAAATCGATCGAACAAAAATAACTCAAGAGATGCTTATGGAGTCGGCATGCAAAATATTTGCACCATACAAGCTCGATTGGCCTAGTATTGAATGGTGGACAGTCTACATTGTAGGTCAGCACTATGCCAGCAACTTTATGGATAAGAATGAACTCATTTTTATTGCGGGTGATGCGTGTCACACACATTCACCTAAAGCTGGCCAGGGTATGAATGCATCAATGAATGATACTCATAATCTGGCGTGGAAGTTGGCTATGGTTATCAAAGGTCTTGCTCATCCTGATATTCTCAAAACATATGAACTTGAGCGACGCGACTATGCCAAACAACTTATTGAATTTGATCGAGAGTTTGCTAAACTTTTCTCTGACAAACATGCAGAAGATACTGAAGAAAATGGTGTCACTCATGAAAAGTTTAGTCAAGCTTTTGAAACATTCGATGACTTCACTAATGGAATTGCCATTCAATATCAACCCTCTATTATCACTGCTCAATCTTTAGAAAGACAAAAACTTGCTGAAGGATTACCAATTGGTAAAAGTTTTATATCTCAAATTGTTGTTCGTCATGCTGATGCTCGACCCATTCATATTCATGATAAAATGCCAACAGATCTTCGCTTTCGTGTATTAATTTTTGCTGGTGATTGTCTTCTTTCATCTCAGTTGAAGAAGATCGAAGAAGTTGCAACAGGACTGGAAGTATTAGCAAAGTATTACACATCTTCAAATGGCGCTTATGACGATGTTATAGATTTCATCACGATATCTTCTAATCCACATGATGCATATGAAAAAGAATCACTTCCACTTTTTCTAATTCAAAACAAGTGGAAAGTATTCTGTGACGAAGTTGCAATTGATGGAGTATGTATTTCACTTTATTTATTCTTTTTATTTCTAATATCTATGATCTTGGTAAGCCAAAACATTTTTAGAGTACAAATCTAATCACATATATCTGGATCGATGATGTACAATTTTGTACTTTTCATCGTTTTTGCAATATTTCTATGATAAGAAAAATTGAATTTCATATTGATTCTGTTTTGGACACTCATGTTTAGCTGTATTTTTTCGAGAGTCTACATATTAGAATGTGAATAGAATCTAAAATTACATTAAAATTGACATATACAGAAACTATTTATAGTCTGTTCAAAATTACTAAGATGATGTGTATTTTCTTGTAGAGTGGTGGCAATGCTTATGCCTGTTACAAGATTGACAAAACTAATGGTGCTATTGTTGTGGTTCGTCCGGATGGATATAATGCACAAATTGCTCCTGTTTCTGCCAGCGGAGTCAAGGAAATTGAGAGCTATTTTGCAAAGATCCTTGTTCCACAAAAATAAGCATATGGATATATGGAATTTATTGACTTGCTATTATATTTTCTATATTTATGTTATTTTATTTTTGTCATAGAGATTATGATTTACATTACTAATAGCTGACTAACATAAGATTTATATTTTAACGGTTATAATCCATCTATTTAAAGCACTTGTAGGTGAATACAGATGAAAAAAAATAAATGTTTCTATCGAGCTTTATGAATTTCCAATCAATAAAACGGTGAGATGTAAGCGTTAAAGAGCTGTGCTAGGCGCCGACGAAAAATACTGATATCTACTGATAGGAATAAGTATTCGTTTTTATACAGAATTCTATATATATATATCTGGTCGTAATATCTATAATGGCAAGATTAAATGGACTGAAATTTCATTGTTAAAATGTTTTAACAGATCAACTTCTAAAATATAATTAATTGAAAGATTTATAACTAATGATCTAAAAGGAGTGTTGCAATGTATAAGTGTAGAAATTTGCACCTACTTCCCTGACAAGCCATGACAAACATCTTTATTGATTAAGTGGTATATGCTTGATTAATAAGATAATGACTTTCTAATTATTTATTTACCCATCAAAAACTACGATAAACACACCCTCGAGACCACCATAAGGCGGTGTAGATAAAGTTAGCAGCATATTCGAATAAAACTAGTACATTTTCGCGCATAAACTTGATGCATCCATTCCACAGAGTTTCTAAGTATAACTCAATGAGCTCTATCGATTGGTAATCTTAAATTTTCTATAGCTTATGCTATTCGTGAATACAAGACAAAATACCCATTTTTCACTACCCAAGTCTATCAAAACGGTATCGTTTGCGAACCGAAAACGAACCGTAAAAGTGATCAAAACGGGATCTTTACGGTAGTATACCGAATCGATTCGGGCCATTTTCGGTCCGTTTGAACCCGTATTTCCTGGCACAGAAATACGCACCGTATGGTAAACGCACCGTATTTGGTCGTTTTCTCTCCGTTTACGGATAAAATTCGAATTTTAAGATAGGATTCTAGTATGATCATACTATGAAATTGTGCCAGATCTTCTATTATTCATGCAAGATTTTATTGGAACTTCAAATATAGTTTTTCATCGATCTCAGCGCTCTTTTCTAATTTGTGATATTTTTCTTTCCTAATCAACCGTTCTTCATAATTTTCTTTGATTTTCCATCATTTCTTATCAAACACCACCACACCTGTGGACCTGACTCATACTTACCATAACAACGATGTTAGCAAAATCATATCTAAATAGAAAAAATAAAAATTTAATATATAAAATTTCTACTTACATATACCACGAGATTATTAAAATATCTAAATAAAAGTAAAAAAAAAGATTTTATATGTTAAACTTATAGTTGCCTATTCAACGGTAAAACTGAAATATCTAAAAAGAAAATAAATTTCGTATATAAAGTTCTATTTATCTATTTGAGAATATTATAATAATATATAAATAAAAAAAATAAAAATCTAATTAAAATATTCAGACTTATCACACTGTGGTATTATTGATATATCTAAAGAAAAAATAAGAACTCTATATATAAAAATCGCAAGTGTTCATTCCAGAATTTGATTGAAATGTCTAAATGAAAAAAACAAGTATAGAAAGTTTATATATATAATTCATACATTTTCAATAATATTATTTTAATATTTATATAAAAAAAAAGAATTGTATAAATAAAATTCTTATTTGTCCATATCGACGACATGATTGGAATCTTGAAATAAAACAGTTTTAATATATAAATTTCATATTTGTCTCTCGACGATAAAAATGAAACTATCTAAATAAAAAAAAATGTGATCTCTACATAAAATTCATACTTACCTATTCGATGGTTTTATTGCGTTATCTAAATAAATAAAAATAAAAATTTAATACATAAAATTTATGCTTATTTTTTCGATAATATTGCCTAAATATCTGAAAAACAAAGAGGAGAATTTTATATATAAATTAATATTTCCCTATTTGACGATGTAATTCAAATATCTAAATAAACAAAAATAAGAATTTTATCTATAAAATTTACACTTGTCTATTTGATGATATTGATGAAATATCTAAATAAAAAAAAAGAATTTAACACGTACAGAATTTTATAATTATCTTTTAACTAAACCAGATACTCAAAAAAACCCGATCGTCAGATAAATACAGTTTTATTGCAGGAAAGCCACGAATTTAACAGTAAATATTAGGTTGACCAAAAAGTTCCTGATTATTTGCAAACATAAAAGATGTTTGCAAGTGATCGCGAACTTTTTGCTGAACGTAATATATCATGTTATAGAGCTTTTCGAGGCGCATCGAACGGTATATAGTAAACCCTATTTTCATAGAACTTTGAAGGACCTAGAGTCAATTTCTTGATAGACAACTACACATCCGTACCCATCCATATTCGCATGTATACCCAAGGACGATCAGTTAATGATTATTGTGGTTCTTGTTATTAATTGAAAGCATTTGTAAAAATATTGTTTCTTGGATATGATTTTGTAGAGTTTTTGATGGACTACAACCTCATATACGTACCATCTCCGGTCATCTTGTGAATGTGTAGTTGTCTATCAGTAAATTGACTCTAGGTCCTTCAAAGTTCTATAAAAATAGGGTTTACTATATACCGTTCGATGCGCCTCGAAAAGCTCTACAACATGATATATTAGGTTCAGCAAAAAGTTCACGATCACTTGCAAACATTTTTTATGTTTGCAAGTGACCGCGAACCTTTCGGTCAACCTAATAATTATTTACATATTTTGTACTATATGTTTTGAGTTATATTAAGAATTCTCTAGATAATGTAGTCAAAAGGCTTGCCATTTTTATGGTAAATAGGATAGACTCCATATGAGTATTGGACAAAGCAATTCTCAAAATTCGTCCAGTAGAACTCGAGATATAAGCATTTTCGTGTTATAAAGCAATCATACAATACAAACACAATTTACTCTTAAACACGTGTTTTTTCATCTATTGATTTTGGTATATTTTCTTTTCTTTCTGTCTCATTACTAAAAAATTCGACGGTATTATACACATACTTGTTTTGTATGTCGCTTGCGTCTTGGCTCTTCGTAATTTCTTTCTATTTTTTCTTTGTCTCTCGTCAAACATGCATCTAACCAAATATATAATATTGATCACGGTTTTTATCATTCATTAGAGTGTCGAAAAATAAATGATATATTAGAAAAAAAAGAGAAAAAAGATAAATATATACATACTTCATATTTTATATTTACATCATAAAGCAAAGACTCAAACTAAAAGTAAGCATTGATATTTTTTCGTTTTTCATTCTTTTAAATTTGTTTGATGAAAAACATTTGTTTAACCCAGACAAAAATTTAGTTTGGTTGTATCATGTTAAGTAGATGCTTAATTCGACTTCTAAAATAAATATTATGTTCAAAATTTTCTCCAAAAGAGCATATGCGGTAAAAGCTAAAGTTTTATTTAGAAATAGGTTTCATATATACTTAAAATACATAAAGATCATATACTCAGTTAAAAAGTCATATCGTAACAAAATCCTTAGCGGTTCAGAACCATGACTAACAATTAAAAATTTTGTCTGAATTCTACTTTCTAATTCAAACTATGATATTCTTATTGGAGTAGCCAAAAAACCGTAGTTATAACTTTTTTTTATCTAAATTGTTTTCTAGATTCTTTCGTAATAAAATAGTTGCAGGTAACAACTTTTCTCATTCTCATTTAACAAACTCAGCGTTTTGATCTATTGTATCTCAGTTTGAGAGGGCTTCGAAATTTTATAGGACCTAACAGATTTCTGGAGTAGATCATTGACAACTCTATTTGTAATGGAAACTTGAGAAAGTTTGTCATTCTATATCATGAAACAAAATACAATTTGCTTTAAACATACATTTAGAAAAGGTGATCGATAGTTCAACAAGAACAATTTAGTCTAAACTATACAAATCAAAATTATCAATGAATACCGCTAAAAATAGGACAACTAGATCTACTACTGATCGACGAAGACTTAATCTAATACAAAACTATCTGCTTATCTGGGTTGATGACAATATCCATCTGGAAGATGACAACTGTAAAAAGACTTTCACTCATCTGCGTAATGTTGTGAGAGAAGTGAAGCACTGTAGAACATTCACAGAATGTACAGAAATGTTGAACGAAATGAATGACGAAAAAGTTTTCATCATTTTCTCTGGTACATTAGAACAACAACGAATACTCGATATCCATAATATGCCGCAAGTTCGTGCTGTTTATGTTTTTGGTGACAATAAGGCACAATACGAAGTGCGGGCCAACGAATTACCGAAATGTCAAGGTGTATTTACCGAAATGGAATCAATATGCGAATCATTGAAAAAGATCGCGCGTGAATGCGATCATGATAGTATATCAATGAGTTTCGTTCCTAAACAACAAACGGTCGTACATACTTTAGATTACCTACCGCCTGGATTTATGTATTCAACATTATTTAAAGAAATTATACTGGAAATTGATCAAGATGATAACAAGTCTATCAACGACTTAATCGTATATTGTCAGAAGAAAAATATTCCAGAGGATGAATTAAAAGCTTTTCAAACCCAATACCATGAGAAGTCACCAATATGGTGGTATAGTTGTGAGAATTTTCTCTATTCTATGCTCAATCGTGCCCTAGGAACTCTGGATATGGAAACCATGATCAAAATGATTTTTTTTATACGCAGTCTTCATCTCCAACTAAAAGAATTGCATGAACAACAATCGAGCATCCATAAGGAACAGTTTCTTGTATATCGCGGACAGGGATTATTGCAAGAAGATTTTCAAAATTTGAAGAATGCAAAAGATGGACTATTTTCATACAATAATTTCTTATCGACAAGTACTGAACGAGAAGTAGCTACTGGATTTCTCGATCGTTCATTAAACAAACACAAAGAGAAAGTCGGAATTCTCTTTACCATGACAATTGATCCAAAAAAAGTAGCGTCATCGTCAACAAGTACTCCATTTGCCTTCGTCGATGACTATAGTGCTATGGTGGAAAAAGAAAAGGAAATTCTCTTCTCAATGCATACAATTTTTCGTGTCAAAGAAATCGAACAGATATCTAAGAATCTATGTATATGGGAAGTTCAATTAACTCTCACCGATGATAATGATCCACAACTAGCTGATTTGACGAAACATATAAAAGAAGATCTTCGTGGATCTACAGGATTGCATCGATTGGGCGATCTGATGATTCAAGTAGGAAACTTCAATCAGGCTAAAGAACTCTATAATCAGTTACTCAACGACGCCAACACTGACAATGACAGAGCACAAATTTATCATCAACTTGGAACGGTCCAAAACGGCCAAGGAGAGTACAAAGAAGCAGTTTCATTTTATGACCAGTCCCTTCAAATTAAACGAAGAATTTTACAAGAAGATGATCTTTCATTATCTGATACCTATAATGACGTTGCTCTCGTATATAATAACATGGGGGAATACTCAAAAGCACTTGAGTATTACGAAAAATCACGTCAAATTAGAGAAAAAGTTCTACCATCGAATCATCCCGATTTGGCTACTTCCTACAATGAAATTGGTCTAGTGTATCATAACATGGGTGAATACTCCAAAGCACTTGAATACTACAAGAAATCACATCAAATCAGAGAAAAATCTCTGCCTCAGAATCATCCCCATTTGGCTCTTTCCTATAATAACATTGGTCTAGTGTATAATGACATGGGTGAATACTCGAAAGCACGTGAAAATTACGAAAAAGACATCGAAATCAAGAAAAAATCTCTGCCTGAGAATCATCCGGATTTGGCCATTTCCTACAATAACATTGGTCTGGTATATATGAATACAGGTGAATACTCAAAAGCACTTGAATATTACGAAAAAGACATCGAAATCACGAAAAAATCTTTGCCTGAGAATCATCCCGATTTAGCTGTTTCCTACAGTAACATTGGTCTAGTGCATAGTAACATGGGTGAATATTCAAAAGCACTTGAATACTACAAAAAAGACATCGAAATCAAGCAACAATCTCTACCTCAGAATCATTCCAATTGGGCTATTAGTTACGTGAATTTTGGTGATTGTTACGAGAAAATGGGCGATTATGCAGAAGCTCTTAGATCACTTGAAAATGCCTTTAAAATTCAACAAAAAGCACTCAAAGAAAATAATCCAGGTTTTAGTTTAACATATTTCCAGTTTGGAAGCGTTTATCGTAATATGAAAGAATATTCAAAGGCACTAGATTACTTTCAAAAGTGTCTTCTAGTAAATCAAAAAACATTATCAGAAAAACATCCGGATTTTGGAAGAACATATAGTAATATTGGTGATGTTCATCGACTTATGGGTGATTATGAAAAGGCACTTTCATTTCATCAGAAAGCATTAGATATTCAAGAAAATGTTCAATGTAATCCTTTGGATTGTGCAAAAACATATATATATTTAGGTGAAACATATTATGAAATGAAAGACTATACAACAACATTAACATATTATGAGAAAGCAATGATAATTCGTGAAAAGAAACTAGACAAACAACATCCTGATTTAGCTGTTGTATATCACAAATTGACGAAGTTATATTTGGCTACTCAACAATATAAAATGGTAATGCCGTTTGTTCAACAAACACTAGAAATTGCGCAAGAAAAATTGCCTCAAAATCATCCTCATCTTGCAGATTATCGTGAAACTTTTGAAAACATACGAAAGAAATTATAAAAAAATTTCTTTTTCTTTTTGATTACTTCAAGAAATTCCATTCGTGCACATGCGACCATGTACATCCCTCGATATCTAAAAGATTCCCAGGTCTATCATTACGACGGCCGTAACACTGCCGTAAACGACCGGAAACGATATTATTACGGCCGTATACGTGCTGTAAGGCACCCGTTTGGCAGGTACAGTATTACGGGCCGTATATCACCGTGTCGTAAACGGCGCTATATACCAACGTTTACGGCAGTATATATCAACGTTTACGGCTGTAACTTAACCTAACACAACGTGAATTATAGGCTTTTGAGGCTTTAAAGGCTTAATTATGGGCTTTTGAGGCTTTAAAGTCTCAATTATAGGCTTTTGAGCCTTTAACCCTTTGGGACAGGAATTATTTTTCATTTGGAAGATGGCTCTTTCGTCAATTTATTGTATCTGGCTCAACATGATTACATACAAGTTCTATGATAATGCATTAAGATAAGTATGGAAGTGATCATGAGGTCAGTTTATAGTCCAGAAAGAAAAAAGAAGATCTGAGAAGCATCTATATGACAGGCAGATAGAGAGAAAAGAGATGCATGTACCAACAGTTGGAACGATCTATTGCCTTACAGTTGATAATAGCTTAATGAGAAATAAACATTTTTTTACGGGAAAATAGGTGGTACAACCCTTGTACCACCGGCCCCAAAGGGTTAAAGCCTTAATTATAGGATTTCTACGATAACATCCAGGAAATATCCAAGGATTTCTACGATAACATCCAGGAAATATCCAAGGATTTCTACGATAACATCCAGGAAATATCCAAGGATTTCTACGATAACATCCAGGAAATATCC
>JAJEKB010021331.1:469959-486678 GCA_022393335.1 Macrotrachela quadricornifera
TCCAGGAAATATCCAAGGATTTCTACGATAACATCCAGGAAATATCCTAGGATATTTATGCGTAATTTAGAACTTCCCTCAGTACTTTTCAATATGTCCTACAGACTGTGTTAGGAGTTCTGTAATAGATCCTAGAGCCTCTTCTAGAATGTAAAAAAATCTCCTATAGAATGGCAGAAAAATACTAGTATATATACAGAAATTTCAGAAAAACAAAACGGTGAATGAATACTGGTCAAAAACCTTGTGAGACGCTTTAACTTCTAGATTATGGATTTATCAATAAAATCTCACTCTAATTAATTAGATTTTTTAATTAGTATACGAATCAGAGCTAGGACGCAAGTATTTGTACTTGTACTTTTTGTACTTTTTCAAGTAAAAAGTACAAGTACAAGTATCCATAGATTTACTTGGTACTTGTACTTGCACTTTCGGAAAAATACTTGATACTTACACTTTAATGACGGAACGACGTCTTTAATAGTGACTAATGTGTCGTTTAGCTTTGCCGAAATGTTGATAGTTACTCAAAATACTAGAAAGATTGTCGTTATTTTCACTTCATTGGTATGTTCCAATTGCAAATGATGTGCGTGTCCTCTGAAGCATAAGGCTAATTCTCTCGCTGAAGCACGTTTATTCTAATACATTTCTTATTTTAACTTATTTTGTGTCTTTGATTTTAAATCATCTCTATATAAGTCAACGTATTATGAAATATTAGTCTAAGACTCCAACTTTCCAAAAATCGACATCACGCAATACGTATAAATAAGAATAGTTAATAATGAAAAGGTAATAATAAAAAAAAAGAAAATACAGCAACATATTAAAATTAAGAGACAATTTTAAAACTACCTGTTAAATCAAATCTTGATTCACACGTAAGAATACTAAACTCCTAAATACTTCTTCTCGCATTGATGTTCGTCGTGGAGACATTAAACTTCTGTACAAGTACAAGTATCAAGTACTTTACGGAAAGTACAAGTACTAAGTACATTTTTGCAAGTACAAGTAAAATACTTTTACTTGCAGTACTTGTACTCGTCCTAGCTCTGTCACATATCTCACAAAGATTAAATTAATAATCTGGTGAAGGCAATTAATGTCTTTTAACTTTCGTTTCCTATCGTTTTTTATGCATTAAGTTCAAATTTACAAAAATAACTTTGAGTGAGGATCAACTAGAACCTATCCGAATCGAATTTGGTACGTCAATACTTATAGTATTATGAATGAAAGTGTATTTTTTTTACTCGAATGAGACAGATAACATTAATTTTTACTGATAAAAATGAAAATAAGATGATCATTTACTTTGTATTTAATGTTTATCAGATTACAGAACGTTATCTGGACTGAAAAGGAGAAAAAAACGCTTGTCTGGTCATCATATTCATTTGTATTTATCATGTTGAACATCGTCACTTTCACAGTGTAGAAGCACGTGGTTATCTTATTGAATTTGAACATTTAGTAGCTAAATTAATAGGTTGAACGTGAAGATAAGGAAAGAAAAGAATATTGAGAAAAAATATATGTGACTATCAAGCCCTTTTCTTTCTAGTTGTACTGTTTTTGTCCATGGTGTATAGTGTATGTATTTGACCACGAGACATCCCTAGATTTCATTATTTTTTTTCTACCTCGTTTTCACGTTTATATCATTTAAAATTTCTTGGTCATTTCTATTTTGTTAAACGTTGAACATACACCATTATTACTCAGTTAACTATCTACAACATGTCTCTTTCTAATGTACCAAAGTTACAAGAATTATATTTTCATCCTTGGAAATTACCCTTCGAAACATTAACATTAGTTGATGGTCAATTTTACTCTTTCATTGAATATATGGTTGGTTCAACATTATCAGATTTACTTCGAGTAAAAGAAATTAATTCTGTACCAATTCTTTTCCTAACAACAGATGTTTTTGAACATTTATTTTTAAAAATCAACGATGTTGAAACAGATTTATTACGTCAAGAAATATTATTAAAGATCGATAATAATCATTTAATCGTCAAAAGTGCTAGTCGCACAAAAATTAAATGTTCACTCGATATCTTGAAGATAGCAAGTGATCGTATATTTAAAGAAGGACAACGAATTGCACCAAAACATCTGACCAATTATTCTTCATTTGCAACTCCGTCAGCAACACCAGATGTATCAACTGCTAACACGTATTGCACTCTTACAGTTGATGATCAACGAAATCATTTATTAAAATGTATTGATGATTGGTCATCTTTGAATGAAAATTTTTTGAATCTAAAAAAATTCAAACTAGAAGAAGGTAATAATTTTAGATTAATCGTAAAAGCAAATGACAATGGTGTCCAAGCATCGATCGAATGCCTATGTAAAACAATAATTGCATTAAGAAAATTTCATAATAAATTTATACCATCTAATTTTTATCGTCATTTAAAATCATCTGGCTGTAAATATATTAATCATTTGTTGAAAGAACAGAAAGTTGAAGAAATGAATAAAAATAATTCTTATTCAACATCATCAAGTCAATTTATTGATAACAATTCACAATCGACCACGGCTGTTGTTCCTAATCGCAAACGTACACTTGGATCGACACATAAAATTAATAGTCAAAAAAAACAAAAGAATTGAACTTATCTTTAAAATATTTTCTATTGTGTCATATTTATACTATATGGTTTTATTCTTACATTATAGGTTTATATTGTAACACTAAATTATTTCTTGATGTAGATAAGTTTTTTGTGTGTGTGTGACATATTTTATTGCTTATATGGTATTTTAATCTTTATTTGTAAACTACACTCTCGCTACTTTCTTTTTAGAATGCGAATATACCTGGACAAACTTCAACATAGAAAGAAATCAAATATTTTTCTGTTTCGTTCGAAATGCATCATATACTAATCTGTGTCTTGTACATTAGAAAGCTCGAATTTTTATTAAATAAATAGTTTTGTAAAATGTGTCCTGGTATTAACAATACATTGGTATACATATTTATACAGAAGAAACTTCTGTTTGATTGTGAATCTCTTCTATAATATTATACATTATACTTAACTAAAAGTGATTAGATTTGGTTACTATTTGAATAGGAGTGATTGGGAATGATTAATAGTGATTAGCGAATTCCTAATCAGCTGTTTCCCCCTTGGGTAATGCACTCACTTTTTGTATTCTAGGTTTTTTTTCTCATACGCTTGTTGTTTTCTCTCACATTTCCGGCTTGTTAAAATAGCTTCCTTATATTATAGTTGCAAAATTTTATAAGGTTTCACAATGAAAAATAAGATATGAAACAGTATCATAGAACTAACGCTTGTCCTTTTGTAACTGTTAATATATCAGAAGAACTATTTCATCATCTGTTAAATCATCTTATAATTGACACTTCATAGCGTATTTTCGTCTAGAACCAAGAATATATGAATCTTGTGTCTATTTCTTTGGCGTAATATTATCGAAAAGTTGTTTTATTTGAACTATTGATTTATCGAATTTTTAAAACATTATTTCAATCGAGTGATAGCTTTCGTTTTCGTTCGATGTTGTGATCTTTATGGAAGAGGAGGGAATAACCAGCCAAGATTTCTATGAAATATACAATAAAATTGCAAAATGTAGCTCATACAAGGGGAAAACATCGTACTTTGGTATTTTAAAATTCACAAAGTACATTAAAGTACAGCAAAGTACTGTAAAGTATGGTAAAGTACAAAAGTACGATGTTTCCCCCTAGAGCTCATACCTATCTTTACTGAACATATCAACCGATCAGGTAAAGATTGGTAAACTTCTAAAGCTCCGATCGTAGATCTACCTGTAAAATTTGATTTACCTCAAAGAAGTATCATGCCAGATTAAACGAAAGCATGGCTTTTTGACATCTCTATAAGGTAGCAATACCGATAAATTACATTAAAAGCCATTTCTATCGAGGCAATTGATCTTATCAAACATATATGTGTAGAATTTAACACATGGAAATGGGCAGCTGAGGTGGGTGCGTTACCTTTTTTTTATCAGAAAAAAAAAAGTAAGTAGAAACTAACCTAGCCATTTGATAGTTCATCGAAAGTTAGCGGAAGTTCTTAAGTATCACGTTAAATGCTTGGATGCTTGTGGCGTAAACCAAACTAAAAGCCCTATTTGGTAACGCACTCACTCCAGATTTTATGACGTTTTCAGATGCTTCACATTTTTTCTAATACTCATAATGCAACTGAAAATTATATCAAAAGAAACTCCACACTTCTCAAGTGCAAAATATATATGGCACTTCAATTTTTAATTACGCTTCTATCTTTTTTTCAACACTTTATTCAGAAGTACGAAAACATACAGAAACTTCAAGAACTGTACCCATCTTGTCTGTCGCGTAGCGTATCTTTCCTTTATGAGGAATAACAAGAACAACTACACTTTCTGAAAAAGAAAAGTGTTCTCTACCAGATGTCATAATCAGCATTCAGAAATATTTATGTTCTACTTTCATCACTCTGGATGACTGTTAGTCGAACAAGCCGTACAGATGAATTTGCAAAATCTAATCGTCGTCTCGTTTTTTAAGGCTTCCTGTTGGAGTTTGTTTTAATAATCATTGTTGATGGGTTTTTGTTTTATTCTTATATAAACGATATGAAAAAAATGTAAGAGCAAGAGCACGTCGCTTCAGAAGGCAGCTTTCAAAAGTCGCCACCCCTCGATAAAATCCTGCGTCCGCCGCTGAGACACTCACCACACTCGATCTCTGGAGGAATCAAATTGAAAGGAAGGTTTTACAGCAGGTGAGTGGACGGGTCGAACGCAATCAGCAAATGAAGTCAGAAGCATAGCATCAATTGTATTGGTGCACATGAACATAATGGTGTGACAACAGAAGTTTTTCAGTATTATTTTTGAAATTCGAATAAAACTAATAGTGCGTGTGTTTGATGCAGCCAATAATATTAGATAAAGACTGGGCTAAAAGTGCTGAATTCCGTGTACAGTGGACCAGAAATATAGTCATGAACAGATCAAATGGGCGGATGATGTTGTATGTCATAATAATTTTCTGATATATGACGAGAGTTGTTATTTTTCCTCGACATTGTTATCGATAAGCGAACAGATCAGATGTTAGAGAGTTTGAGATGAAATACGTGAAGTCTCGTCGTAGACCTAGTGCTTCCAGAAATTGTGAGTGTTGACGTAGTGGATTCTGTTGCATGGCTGTAAAATATAGAAACTTGCAGCTGGTTCAAGACTCGAAATGTTAATCAAGTTGTCCATTATAATCACAATATCAACAGAAAAAACAAACGCGAAAGCCGATGACAAATATGATGCGACGAGTGTATTTGTAATTATATCACTGCAATCAATTGCGGAAGAAAGTAGAAGTCTACATATGTATCTATGATAATATTCAGCTATACAGAAGGATATTGGTGATATAACGTATGGCAACTGCTGAAGCCATGTTCGATGATCGCATTCTTACATTTTGAAAGTTGACGAATCCTTCAGAATATGTTTGATCTATATGGATTCAAAACGAATTTCTATGCTTTGCTATTCAATTCTACTCTACTACATAATGATGGCTTCCGTCCCAATCCGTGAACGCTGCTTCGTAGGCCGGCGAAGACCTCTTCATCAAATACAACTGTTGACAGATAGCTCGACCTAAGTAGAAAGGATATAAAAAAGGTATTCACTGCTGCCACCTTCCGAGCAGCCAAAAGCAGAAAAAAGCTGAAGGCGTTTTTATCTCGATTCGTTTTTGCAGCTTTTCTTAATATGAGAATGAAAAAGTTTGACGTCACACTATAATCTTTTAGAGCAATATGAACAGATAAATAGAGTTATTTGACGCATATTCCTTGAATTGTGCATTTGCATCTCGTTTCATAGTTTTCAATAAATCTTCACTCGACATCCCATGTGAAAACTTACAGCATCTGAACGCCTTTAGATAAACATGTGATAATAAATCTTAGTCATTGCTCGAACACTTTTCCAAGTGATATGATAACAGAATGATATTTGCCTAGTTTCATCATCAAGGTGGGCTGATCTGGCGACGAAAAGAAAGCGAAAAATTTGTATCTTAAATCTCAATTAATGATCGTTCAATTGTTTTTTCAATTTAAATTTTTTTATTTGGAGATAACAAGTAGCGTTCATGACTGATGAGTACATGACATAATTGAAGTGATACTGTGGTCCCATATTATTCTTCTCAGTAACAGTCTTTGAAATAATATTTTTCTCTATAGTCTAAACTAACGTTAAATTTTGGATCATTTAAAACACTTCATAAGAGTACAATCAAACTTGTTATTTTGAAATAGAGCATGGGTATTCCAGTGAATTGTAGAGAAAATTTATCTCTGCCATTATGTCTCGATAGGATTGGTGAGTGATGAGCACGAGGAATGATCAGCACACAGAAATCTCAGCACTGAACAGTTAAGCACAAAAAAATGAAGATAAATATGACATTTATTGTGCCTATATAAAAAAAGTTATTAACTCAATCCCTATGTGATTAAAATGTGAAACACGATCTAAAAGTAGACCTCGTGATGCTATCTGTATCAAGGTCTGCGGCGATCTGTGATACTATTTCAGTCATGGTCTCTGAAGCCCTTTGGTGTTTCGATAATAGTCTGTTGGGGGAGGTATTTTCACCTCTATACACTCCAACACTCTCTTTTACATCGTGCTTCACAAAACCCAGAAAAGGGTTGAATTTAATTGATTAAGTTTTTAAATTGATTTTACTTCACTAAAATTGATTAATCGGGTTTATCTAGTTTACCCGTATCTTTTCTTAAATAAGTATCAATTGACACTGACTCTCGATGTATGATCTATTCGTCAAAGATTGGTTCAACACCAAATTTACTATTTGTCGAGCTGATTAGCCCAAAAAGCTACGAAAAAGTCGATTTTGCTACATAAAACTCGAGAAAAACGCGTTGTACGATCACTGGGTTATAAATTCATTGAAGATCGAATAATCTAACAAGGGAACGTCCCCAGATGATAAAAAGGTGTTGAGCCTATATTTTGCTCAATGGTATGAGTTCTATAGATTAAAACAAACTTCAGAGGGTTCGGGCTGATGTTGAGATTTGACTGAGATATTGCCATTTCAGGAAGAGGAGAGATTAGAATGATTAAAAACTCGATAATGGACTATTCAATTATCTCCTTTTCCATCGACACTGGAAAGTGCGTGAAAGATAAGAACGATTTTTTATGGATTATGAACAAAAGCATAGCACGAAGTGAATTACTATGGCAAAATTTGAAACTTATTTTGTGGTAGATATTATGATTCAAAGTTATTAATATTCTTGAATTTATTCTTTGCATAATCATATGAATTTTTTTATTCACTATTTCAGATCAAATCCACACTAGTCAAGCGTCATTTTTATCATAATTAATTCTTTTGAATATAAGCGATTTTTGTGTTTATTCGAGAGGTATGGAAATTACATATCTAGAATAAGAATGTTCAAAGCGCTTGAATAATAAAGGGTGGTCACAAAGTTTCGAACCCTCTCGATAAATGGATTATTTTTTAAAAAAAATTATATAAAAGTAATTGATCAAATTATATGGTTTTGTAGAGAAAAAGAAGGGCTATCTTTTGGTAACAAAGTATTTCCAAATGCTTAAATATAAGATAATCATATGGTCATTTTATTCATCCTGAGTAAGCTTTTCTCACCTTGCATATTTTGAAAAAAAGTATACATATAAAATGTTTCTCGAAAAAAATCAAAGTTTATCATACAAAAATGTTTTAATTATATCAATAATCACATTTTGTTATGTGTTGACCTTGTTTTCGAACAATTACGTTTAATCTTTTTGGAATACTGCTGATCATTTTCATACATTTTTCTTCACTAAAATTTTCCCATATATCAATAACTTTTTCTTTAACATCATGTAATGAATTAATTTAGTAACAGCCATGCTTGATATCAATGTAAAAGGCCACCGAAAACATTTAGATTGGAGAGCGAATGTATTGTCATTGCGAGAAATTCATGGTTGGTCAGCAAATAAAATTACTTCAGAATTATGGAATCATTATAGACCAAATTATATTAGCAAAAATGGATTATTATCATTTGTTAAACGAACTATTAAACGTGACACTGTTCAAGATCTTCCTAGATCAGGAAGACCGAGATCCAAAAGAACTGAATCAAACATTAGAAAAATTTGTAAAAGACATTTGAACAAACTAAATCCAGGCTAACGAGATACAGCGAACAAATTGCACATTTCCAAAACACTGGTTCAAAGGATTTTAAAACAAGATTTAAAATTAAAACCTTATCACAAAATATGTACATCCAGAATTACTGAAACACATGCTGCAACAAGGTTATACAGTGCTAAATTGTTATTAAAAAAATATGGGATGGATCCACGATCTAAATATTATCAATGGAGTAAAATGGTGATTACAGATTTTTGTGGGAAGATAGGAGTTAGACAAAAAAACAACAGCAAAAATTATATTGTGTATTCAACTGATAAACAATCAATACTAAGTCAATTGTTACATGCACCAGAAGAAAGGTTTGAACGTGGATTTATGTTATGGGGTGGATTAACCAGTAAAGTTTTAATTCCAGCAACACCAGTATTTATTGATGACTTTTTGAATCAGTACGAATGGAGAAAAGGTGATAAAAAGACCATGAATGGTAGTCGTTATATTGATTTATTAAATGATATTGATATACCTGCAATGAAACAATTGTTTCCAAATGATGATTTGATTTTTCAAGATGATACATCTCGTATTCATCGTACGCCTGCTGTTCAAAAATTTGTACAAGAAAATACACCTGAACGAATTGATGTTAATGACCAAGCGGTGAAGATGGATGATGCGTGGCCAATCGAGAATTTATGGAGTATTATTCGACAAGAATTAAATAAATATGAGTTTAATTCATAACATGATATTAAAGAAAAAGTTATTGATATATGGGAAAATTTTAGTGAAGAAAAATGTATAAAAATGATCAGTAGTATTCCAAAAAGATTAAACGCAATTGTTCGAAAACAAGGTCAACGCATAACAAAATGTGATTATTGATATAATTAAAACATTTTTGTATGATAAACTTTGATTTTTTTCGAGAAACATTTTATATGTATACTTTTTTTCAAAATATGCAAGGTGAGAAAAGCTTACTCAGGATGAATAAAATGACCATATGATTATCTTATATTTAAGCATTTGGAAATACTTTGTTACCAAAAGATAGCCCTTCTTTTTCTCTACAAAACCATATAATTTGATCAATTACTTTTATATAATTTTTTTTAAAAAATAATCCATTTATCAAGAGGGTTCGAAACTTTGTGACCACCCTTTAGAAATATCACCATTAGAAAATTTTTTGGGTAGTGACGATTTCAGACGTTTTCGAGAATCAGTTTTTGATGCTGAATCAAAAAAAAATATTTTCAAAAACTTTCAAGAACAGAAACATAGTGATTTTTGACTACAAAATAGCTTCTAAAAGGAATAAAAAATAGTTCACCGTGATCAGCAGGTCACGCTCTATCAAACCACACGGAAAAAAAATAAAAATAAATTTCACTCGATTTTTGTATTGCCTGCATCTTACACATGATTACCATTTCATGAGAATATTCTCTTGCTATTTTAAGAAAAATATGATACGTTTTGTATTTCGATTGCCTTTTAATAACAGAATCTCATTCCCATGGAAAGATAATTATAGGGGTAGATAGAGCAAGTTTCGCTCTTTCAAACCCTATATTCCGCTAAGCTGTAGAATTCCAAATTTATGGATGCTTTTTGATAATACTTTTTAGTACTAATTCATAAGTTAGTGAGGAGATGCAGCACATATTTCATCGTGAAAATCATTTTCAATTATACATAGTTCGATGCAGTTTTTCACGAGTTACAATTTTCTATGGATGAAATGCTGTGGAAATGAATGTAGCGTGAAACAAAACCGAAAAATGATGATATGATGCTATTTTTTTTTCGAAAATTTTCAATTTTTAACACGAGCCATGTACAGTATTTCAACTCGTTCTCCCTTATTATAAGCTCTAGTCTTAACTTTTTTATAGTCAAAATGATCAGTGATAAAAGCTCTACAAACCCTGAAATTTTGAAGGAATTCAAACGAGTTGACTGTAACGGTGGGAGAACTCCCACGGAATCACCCGTACAGCTTTAACATTATTGAATAACGATCGAAGAATGTCATAAGCATGTTCAATTTCACTGGTTAGTAGTTCATCAATAAAAATTGAACGATTCTTTTGTGTAACCAAATTTAAAAAATTAGTAGCATTTTTCCAACATTTACCAACCATAACATCTTCATAAACCATTCGTTTGATTCTTCCTCCAAGTCCATTAACTACTCCTAAAAATCTTTCCTCACGACCAATTATTTATTTCCGTTATATTTTTTTAAGGTAACAAATTAAATGATCCGTATTTTTTGTGAATGGTCAGTTTGATTTATTGATCAGCAGAAAATTCATTTTTGATCAGTGTAAAATTCCGTGCTGAACAATTATTATATGTGCTTGTTAAATTAATAATTTAAAGGAGTATCTGCCTAGGTACCACTGCAAGGAAGGTTAAGTTCGGTGTCTCTGAAAATCCCAATCACAGAATCGAATTTATGAGGCCTTTTGCAACTGTATCGACTGAACCACGAAATTACTAGATAAATCCGAGACTTTTAAATATATTTTGATATTTTTTTGACTATTGAGTTGTTAAGGTTAAAAACGCCACACATTTTGCGAACCACATAGCCAGTTTACACATCTGTTCGAAGGCCCTTTTTGCTCAAGAGCTCGAGCTATAATCATGTTTTTTTGACCCCCTCGGACCAATTTAAAATCATGTTTTTTGACCCGGCAATAGACAGACACACACTGAACATTATAATATAGATTAAAAACTAGACATAAATGGGAGTGCCCAACTTGAAGGATACCCCAAGATACAGAATAGGGAATGACATTATTCCAAGGAGTAGTATATAATGAATTTTATACCAAATGAAAGCTGGTCAAAAATGGGATTTATTAGTACTAAATAGTAAGGGTTTTGTAAACTTCGTAATGTTGAATTTAAGAAATTTTAAGAGATTTTATACATTAAAAAATATTAAAAACCCAAATTTTTCATATGGAAGAAAAATATAAGATTTTCTCATAAAATTAGCTTCTATTCATTATTTCTAATATCTTACATGTTTCGAAATACACTTATTCGGTTAAGTTTTCCACGCTGCATCTGCTGAATACATTTCAAAACATGTAAGATAGTAGAAATAATGTGTAGAAGCTGATTTTATGAGAAAATCTTATATTTTTCTTCCATATGAAAAATTTAGGTTTTTTAATATTTTTTAATGTATAAAATCTCTTAAAATTTCTTAAATTCAACATTACGAAGTTTACAAAACCCTTACTATTTAGTACTAATAAATCCCATTTTTGACCAGCTTTCGTTTGGTATAAAATTCATTATATACTACTCCTTGGAATAATGTCATTCCCTATTCTGTATCTTGGGGTATCCTTCAAGTTGGGCACTCCCAAATACATTATAAATATTGGTTAGATTTAGTTCAGATGAATATTTATAGTAGTGTTCATGAGATAATATAAAAAGTCTAAAAGTAAAATTCTAAACAAACCTAAATCTATTTTTTCGATTAATACAATCGAAATGTGTACATTAAATAGTAGTTCTCATCTGTACTTTGACATATAGATTTACCTATATACTGAATTATAATAGTATATCAAATAATTCGACTTTTCAGTATCGTACGATAGTGCCGTTTACGAACTATAGATTATCATAAATTTGTAATTTCCTCCAGAAAGGATTTTTATTAAAATAGATTGCATTTATATGTTAATAATCACAGGTATAAACTATAAATAAGATTTTACAACTTATACACGGTTCATCACCAACGTGAACGTTTTAAAAAAGTTTGATAAAATTCGAAATATGGTATGAATTACTAGGAATTCTAAGATTTGTATAACTCTACTGATAAATGAAATATATTAGTCTATAAGATTATTCATCACTTATCTCATAGACTATCATATTTTATATTAATATGAACATCACAAGATGATTTAATGGAATTAGTGGATTGTAATCACACGGTAAAAAGTTCGAATTTAACCAAAAGAAAATAAATAATAAATAGATAGTGGGATTATATGAGTTGATCGCGGTGTTAAGTCATCGTGTTGTGATCGCAGAAAGGTTGCGCGAATGTGGAAAATCAAGAGCCTCTCGACAGATGTCAGAAATAATATTCCATCATACGATGAATTTTTTTTTTCAAAAACCATTAATAGTCGTAATTTTGGGCAATGCGAGGAAACCTAATAAAAGATCTGACTTTTGCGGTTTGCAATAACCGCTCAGAGCTACAACTGATAAACCGGCAATAACCGTGGTATTTGTTAAAAAATTTTTCCGTGGGATGATAATAAAAGAATTTTTAATTCAATTCTAGAAAAAAAATATAAAATGAACTAAACGACTTTTCTTTTCTTTATACATAATATGGCAGCCATTGTTTAGTCACCTGTCTCCATAATGAAGAGTTGATAATGGTAAACGTGCGACGCACGCACCATGCGAGTGTTATTTTCTAATGATCGTACCATACGCGAACCTATCGATATGAGTTGTCTCTTATTTTTTCTTTTAAAACAAACTTATGATAGGACTGTATCCAAAAAAAATTGCATAATTATTCTATAAAATCAAAAAAATCAACATACAAGCCATTTATTACTTTGTACATGAAATAAAAACAAAATTCAATGTATAGTTTATTCTATAAAGCCTTGAAATTGTACCGTTCTTATAACATCTATGCATTTTTTCGTTAGGAAGAAAAATTGCACCATCACAAGAAATTTTTATGACACACCGTACACATACGAACAAACTACTTTACAACACACGTTTTGAAAGAAAAAAACACCATCAATGTCTAACACAAAGATTTTATCATTGATTACATTGCCAGTCGAGTTAGTTTATAGAATTCTTGATCAACTCGATGAACGAACGATTCTAATGTCATGCCGTGAAGTTTGCACAAGACTTAATTATATAACAGACACTTATCATCGATATCAGGTAATTTTTAATTTCATTATAAAATCATACAAATCATCATCTTTGAAATAATATTATTTTCCTTCAAACTTTTCGTTTCTGATTTCAAAACATAGATTTTATCGGATAGCATTGAACAAGTGATTATTTTCTAGTAACGAAAACTACTCAGAAGAATATACATGAGTACTATGGAGATTTTCGTAAGATTACGATATATGACAATGCCTTACAAAATACAAAACAGAATGGGACAATTTTTAAATGCATTAAATTTAACTTGTTTTAACGTTAGAAAATCGAAAATGTCACGTATTAAATGATTTATAATAACTTGATTAGATCCAGTTTTTAATGACGACAGTTTTTGAGAATGAGATATCATATTATTTATGCTTTGGTACATAGACAGCTATTATTAGCTAAAGTTAAAATTTACCTACTATAGCAATTCAATCTCGTCTACTGTATATCAAATATGTTTTTTCTGAAGAACTTTTCTGCAGAATGGAACTCAAAACTATCTATGATAATTAACTATTTCAAAATAAATATGATGATCATGGCCATTTTTATTAACCCTTTCGTTACGGGGCCCGTATATATACGGGTTGCACTTTTTCTTAGAAGGCTTCTATGACATTCATGATTTTTTCCATTTTCGTAGAGGTCTGTATGAATACGACTTTTTACTTGTCATCTTATCCGATGTTTTTTTTCGTACACTTGTTCTGGTTAACCTTAGAGAAGTCATACTTAGCAGCGTAACTACAATTTATTCAATCAAGCCGAGCTCTGTCGGAGCAAAATGCCTTCATTCATAAAAAAAACTAAGAATTTACTTCTTAAACAAAGTGCGTCATTCTTGAGATGTCTGCTAGGATACTACTGCATCGGCGATGTCAATATTTGTACGCTAATATTGTCTTGTTCTATTCTAGTTGTAAATTAAGCAACCACAGGTTAGAGTAGGGTAAGATTGTCATGTTAGGTTTCAATATTTAGGCCGATCCTATAACTGGTCTCATATTATCGGAATCAACGAGTCATTACATAATACTGCCATGCACATACATATCCTATTCTTTCAAGATTTGACAAAAACTAAATAATTTTTGAGACTAGAAAAAACCCCGTAACGAAAGGGTTAACAACAGAATTAAAACGAGATTAAATTTGAAATAAATAGGTTACTAAATTAGACAAATAAAAAATTCTTTCCAAATATTTCAACTTGATCTTCATAATCGTTCATTAATTAAAAGTTATGTAGAAATAAGTTTTCTCTGAATACTAAAGGCATAAATGCATTAGTATCTGTTATCTAGAATGTTAGACATTACCTGTTTTGGATACAATGTATTTCACATACATTCATCTTATATTATTAGGTATAAGTGTCCAACTATTCGACACTGTACACAAGTGAAAAACATCAATAAACTAAAAAAATTGTATAGTTTATTATATTATGTGAGTGTTCATTTCAAATAGTCTCAGTTCGAAACTCATTTAATCATTATCATCTTGAAAGTTCATAAATCCACCTAAAAGGAAACATAATAAACTTGCTCACCATGCGATCAAGCTCATAGAATACTGTCAATTCATAAGACACTATGTTTTTTGCTCGCAGTTTCGTGACAGGATCCTTCGCCAAAAAAACTGTTTTGCCATGCTAAGAAAAGATTTTTCAGTTTATTACCATATTGACTTCTTCCAACATTTTCAATCTTAGAAAATTCATCCAAAATTTCGCACCCTACTCTAACAACCTATATTGAAGAGTACCTGATCATTTATTGAGTTTTCAAAAATAACTATCTACCAAACCCGTACGTTTAAGTTCGATCATTTTTAGGCAAATGATGAAACAAAATAGGAGTAAGTCGAAAGACGGAATTTTCGAGTTTGCTATGATAAATCTACATACCATAAAATATAGGATTCGAAAACTGAACGACTAGACCCATCCGAGAAAAAAATTCTCCGATGTTAAGAGTTACCCGAACCAGACCAAATATTAGATAGCTTTCATAATTGACTACATATCTCAAGAAATGCTTGAAAAATTATCTAGATAACTAACGCTGTCCCAGTCCGTTGGATGATCCTCCAAATCCGAACTGACATCTCATCATTCATCGTTCCCTCTTTAATGCCAAACCACAGTTTAGGTTCAGTGCACATCTATTCCAAAGCGACACCCATTCTATCTGTTGTTATTCTTATTTAAATTGTTTTCACAGTAATCTGGATCAGCTAATCCAACTACACTAATAATAATCACTACGCATGTCGTTGTATCCTTAGCATTAGTTGGTAATTTCACAGTTTCCTTTCACGACTACACCTCAACAATTTGTCGTTTCTTCTTTAACAATCTATGTTGAACGGGAAATTTTCGCATAATATAATTTAATGATGTGTGTTTGCTTGACACTCTACATAGACATTCACCACATTAGACCTCTCGCAGAATCGAATCAATCCACAAACTGTCCAATACTTAGCCAATGCACTACAACAAAACAAAGTAATACGAACAATCTCTGTTCTTCTTATTCGACTATGCCCTCACCATTTTACATAGACAATCACCACATTGAACCTTCTGAGCAATAAAATCGGTGATGAAGGTGCCCAACATTTAGCCAATGCTCTACAACAAAACAAAGTAATATGAACCACATCACTTTTCTTCTTATTCAACTATATGCTCACTGTTTTACACAGACACTCACCACATTGAACCTCTCGGACAATCAAATCGGTGATGAAGGTGTCCAGCATTTAACCAATACTCTACAACAAAACAAGGTAATATGAACGACAACATTCTTCTTATTACTCAATCATGCACCCATTGTTTAACACAGACACTGATCACATTGGACCTCGGATGCAATGAAATCGGTCCACGAGGTACCCAGTATTTAGCCAATGCTCTACAAGTAAACAAGGTAATATGTGCCTCATCATTCTTCTTATTTAAGTAAACACTCACTATTTTACATAGGCACTCACCACATTCAACCTCATAAGCAGTCGAATCGGTGATGAAGGTGCACAACATTTAGCAAATGCTCTAGAACAAAACAAAGTAATATGAACCACAGCCATTTTTATCTTATTCAACTATACACTTACTATTTTACATAGACACTCACCTCATTGAACCTCTGGAACAATCAAATCGGTGATGAAGGTGCTCAATATTTAGCCACTACTCTAGAACAAAACAAAGTAATATGAGCCATAAGACTACTTCTCTTGTTCATTCATGTACTCACTATTTTCCACAGACACTCACTACATTAAACCTCAGGAGCAATCAGATTAGTCCACAAGGAGCACAACATTTAGCCAATGCTTTAGAAGAAAACAAAGTAATATGAATCAGACCAATTTACTTATTCGCCTCTGCACTCGCTATTTTACATAGACACTCACCACACTGGACCTCACGAGCAACGAAATCGGTGATGAAGGTGTCGAACATTTATCCAATG
>JAJEKB010021331.1:493551-562260 GCA_022393335.1 Macrotrachela quadricornifera
CGATGTTGTTGTAGGAAGTAGCCAATGAAGGCTGATATTCAGGAAGAGTTTTTTGACACATTTCGAGTGTTTTTTCGAAGAACGAAAGTAGTTTAGAATACTTTGCCGTGTTGTGATACACCGCAGCAATGTTGTTGTAACAAGTAGCCAATAAAGCATGATTGGCAGGTTGAGTTTCGTGACAAATTTCGAGTGCTTCTTCGTAGAAGGAAAGTGCTTTAGAATACTCTCCCATACTTTGATACACCCCACCGATGTTGTTGTAGGAAGTAGCCAAAATAGGATCATTTGCAGGAAGAGTTTCTTGATGAATTTCAAGTCCTTTTTTATAGTACCAAATGGCGTTGTCATGATCACCTTGATTATATTTAATACATCCAAGTTGATTATTATAAAATGCTTTATCACTCTAATCGGATGCCTGTTCGAGTAATAATGCATAGAGTTCTTCAGCTTTATCGAACTTTTTCAAATGAAGCAACAAATTGCCTATTCGTTTCCATCCTGTCCCATCACCTGCTGCTTCTTGAATATACGTTGTGAGAGCTCGAAGTTGTTGGTCATCATCTGATGTTAGTGTAAGTGCTACTTGGTAAAGTGGTTTGTTTGTGTCGATTTGTGTAATTTCGCCAATACGGAAGATGGTATGCATAAAGAAAAGGATTTCGTTTTCCTTGTTGAAGTGGCTAACTTCTTCGACGGCGGCGAAAGGAGCGGATGGGACAGAAGGATCAACAGACATTTCAAAAAGAATACCAACTATGTCCTCTTGTGTTAAGGCAATATCGGCGTATCTAAGTGAAATTTCACGGTTTGTACTAGTGGATAGAAAGTTATTAAAAGACATCGGATTACCTTTTGTTTTGCAGAGTTTCTCAAAATCTTTGGTCGATAGACTCTGCCCTCCATATACTATAAGAGAATTTCCATTGTAACCACTGATCTGTTGCTTGTGTAATTGTTCGATTTGACGGTGAAGGTCACGAATAAAGAAGCCTATATTTATGATCGTCTCGGATTCTAGCATACGCAAACAGCGATTGAGCATAGAATAAATGAAGGATGGGAAAGTATACCACCAGATTGCCTTTTGAGCACGATATTCTTTCTCGAATAGATTAATATTGGTTAATGAGCCCAGATTATGATTTTGGCAGTAAATGGTGAAATGATTGATGGATTCTTGATCATATTCCATTTCAAGAAGAATATCCTTGAATATTTGCGTGTACATAAAGGTCAGTTCCAGTGGATTTAAATTTTGATTGAAAGTTCCTTCGTTCACTGTGACAAAATTTACAGGAATGGAATCTTGTTCACACTGTTTAACATCCATTTGCAATGCCTCACTAATAGTTTAATTGATGTATATGCACCTTTAACCTTAATCCATTTTTTGGCCCATTCCTCATGTAGATTTTTATTGCTACATGATACGTAAACACCATCTAATTGTGGAATATTATGGATAAGAGGTAATATTTGTTGACCAATCGTACCCTCTACTATTATGAAAGCTCTGATATTATCGACTTCAGTAAGAAAATCGATGCAGCTATCTCTCTCAGTAAATATATTAACGTCGTTCAGAACGTTTCTTAGTTGTGCGAATGCATTTTGACAATCTTTGTCTGATTGATCAATACCATTATCGAGCCAGATCAATAAACAATTTTGTGCAATTCGCTTAAAGGGATGGATAGTACTGTTAGCTGTAGTTGCAGTAAAACCAGAAGTTTTTGATGTTGCAGAACTGTGTTCTTCTGATCTTTGTCCATCCATAATCTACTGAATGATTCGTTAAATATCTATATGAAATTATGTATAGTTAGTTACTATTTTGACAAAGAGAGTTCACATCATCTATGTATATGGACATATTGACGAGGGAACATATTTAGGTGTTTAAGAAGTTCAGACTACATTCTTTCGCGATAAGTAGATATCGATGAGGTATGAAATATCCCAAAAAAACGAGGTGTGCCCTTAAACATTTTCTCAAAAGTTATAGCCATTTTAGTAAAATTTTAGCGTGTAGCTCGATATGTATCAGTAAATTAAATGACATTATTTCGAGCTGAGATTTAGTGCACAGATAGATATAGTTATAATTAGAATGTCCTGAAAATTTTAGATTTGAAGAATGTTTTCTACAAGAGATATTCAATTTTCGAAAAACATGAGATTCGCGCCTCTTTCATAGTATACTAGTTAATTTGGAAATTCAACGTCTCTTGTAGAAAACATTCTTCTAATTTGAAATTTCAGGACATTCTAGTTACAAGTATACCTATTTGTGAACTATATTTCAACTCGAAATAATGTCATTCAACTTACTGATACAAACTGTGCTACAGACTAAAATTCTACTAAAATGGCTATAACTCTAGAGCGAAGGATTAAAGACATGTATTCTTTTGAGGTACTTCATATCTCACCAAGGTATATTTATTGTGCAAAGTTGCAGCCTAAACAACATAAATGCATAAATATATTCGTTCGTTAGTAATTTTAATGCTACAAAGCAACCGTAGATGCTCATTTAAAATAGAATATATTAATAAATTCTGCACAATATCTTCTATCTTCTAGTATTAAAGCCAAACTTTTCGATCGAGCCTGACTTGAGAAAACCGCCTATCAAAAACCGATGATTATTTCTATCGCACCCGTTATATACGTATATCTTTATCAAAATAAAGTAATAGCCTGTTTCTCGCCGATAATGTAAAGAATTGTGAGTAGCGGACAACCAGTCGGACCAAATAAAATCTGATCAATTCTAAGTATGGGTGTGGCCATGACTAGAGAATGTTGATAAAATGAATATCCACATCAACGACCACACTCCAATGAGGCATGTTCCTTAATAACTTAATGTTTGACGCATTTGCTATATGCTACTGATCTTTTTATAGTTCTAAGTGAAATGCAGGGGTTAGAACGTCATTCTGTATGACTTGGCTTGCGATAAAATTATTTTATGTGTAAGAGTCACTAAAATCAAGACTATCAGTTACATATGCCAAGCATTTTCAATCAGAACCTTTTTGAACTTATACGTGTAAAAATATTGGGCAAATAATCGGAGTAAAGTCGATTATGGTCAAAAATAATCCAAAAAACCAAAACTTCATCCATTATTCTATTATTTTTGATTATCATTGATAAGAAATTTATAAAAAAACTGATTATATGAGTGCAAATCGAAGAAAATTGTTTAAAAATATTTCCAATTATTTTCAAGATAATCGGATTTATTCAATTATTTTCATGAACTTTTAATCGATCATAGTTGAAAAATAATAGAAATAATGAATGAGATTTTGATTTTTTGGATTACTTTGAATATAATCGATTTTAATTTGATTATTTTTCTAATTGTTTTAGATAGGTACTCTGTGAAGATTAAAATCGCAGATTTTTATGTGCTCTCATTCTAGTTGTTTATAATCACTCTTCGCATTCAACTTAAAGTATGTCACCAGTCTAATAACATTGAAAATTAAATATACTTACGTGATAAAAGATTTCGAGTGTACGAGTTGTTTTTCGTATGTTTGCAAACGATTTTGTTGCGTATATATCGTTGACGAAATCAGTGGGTTTTTTCCAACTTACTTTTTTTACACGTGATCAATGAAGTATAACATTTTCTTTAGTGAGACAGCTTATTGCACGTATGCGTTTGTTCTTGTGTGCATATCGTTGTTTTAATCTTCTTCCTCTTTTTTTTGCTTTTTGTTACGTTTCGTATTTTTATGATGAAAAAATATCGACTAATATTTGCATACATATGTGTATTATATTTTAATTTCGCAATTTTCTCATATGAAAACGAAATAATACTTTTTGAAAACCGTGTATGAAAAATGCTAGCAATATATTGTCCTATATTGGATTGCTTTATGACAATGACTCTTTCTATCGACCACACAAAAACGTTTTGCTCAGAAAAATCGACCAATAGAATTTTATTTTGTAACTCAACGACAGATGTTCGTTTTGGAGAACTGTGCTAAGACAAATACAAAAATCCCGTGGAATATATGTTTGAGTCATAGTTAGAATCGGATCGATCGGTCTTTACCAGTTCTTAAAAATTTGTTGGACTCTCATTGACAAAACTTTAACATTATTCAAAGGGAAAAGTATCAAACTTCATAAAAAACAAGATTTTCATATCGACTTTCATAGAACTTTTCTTTTGATCCTATAAGGCTTTAATATCACCCTTACATGGCTATCATAACGTCAGAACAGTTAGTGTGTTCTCTGATTAGATGCTACTGACAGGAGTTTCGTAACATAATTTTGTAAAGCTTTTGTATAGAGATTAAGATTTTACTAAAAAATATGACGAGAAAAAATCAAGAGCACAAAGAGAGAGCCAGATGATAAATACAGGTGTGTTTTAATCTTTTTTTTCTGAGTTTATTTCCTAACGACAATATAATTAACAATAGCCAAGAAAAATATAGAGAGAAGGGAGATTGAACAAGCCAAAAACTAAAATAACATGGATATAAGGACGTACAATTGAATTTCTTGGCTTTAAGTCAAAAGCTACAACAAGAAATAATTGTACAATCACATAGACAATGTTGAAAGAGTAAATACATAGAAGTGACTATGACATCTATGAGTGTGTTGCATATGATTAATATATGGAATAGTACTACATATTTAGAACATTCAGTTACATTATAGTTGTAGCGAATGAACAACACCTGCTGACTTAACAGATAATTTTATCCACGAATATTCGCTACGAATACCCTTTTTTTTATAGAGTATTAATCTTTCAATTTGTTTATGAATGTAATACAATATAGTTACGAAAGTCCCGCAAATTTTTGTTATAAGTTGATATACTCAAATCTAAAATCTCAGCTCTAAATACGACGATGTTAGGTAACTCCAGTTAGTAATTCTTACTGATATTCGTTCATTGACTTTGGCTGACGATACAAATGGTTGGACCGGATGCAGAACTAAACTCTCTATTGAATGGTGACCTTTTCAATGTGAGTCATTGGACAGAAAATATGGATTCGACCCGAAATATTAGGTTTTTGACTACAATATGACAATATTTCCTGTTAGTATTCGCTCCAAGGCTCGGGTTAAGTTTCTAGTTGTTTGGATTGTTTATACAGTTTAATTCTCTATCGCATAGTGATCTTTTCAATGAGCATCGTTGGACAAAAAGTAGGAGTTTTGTTCCAAATAGTAAGCTTTTGACTACAGCCTAAAACGGGGCGGGACGGAGTTATAATCAAATCTCTGAAGTTTCTCCGCGTATACCTATATTATAAAGGTGTTTGTATCAAACAGAGACTGAAATGAATAGGAAAATTTCCATTCGGATTCGATTCGATTCGGCTTCGATTGTATTCAAAAAAGTCATATATTTATTTTTGCGAATATGGATAGGGTCTTAATTTTTTTTTGAACCAAAACACGTACGCTTATGTTCAAGTTAAAAAGTTTTTTCAGTTTTATCTGATTTATCGATTTATGTCGAAGTCCATTATTTTATGAAAGCAGAATATTATTTTTGCTGCTAAATTTATAAAATAATGTTGATCATAATAGCCAGATATCAAAAGAATCTTGAAAAACGGTGCAGTTCATGCTTGTATGATCAATATTCGATGTGTACTGAATACGGAAACTGGTTGAGCACAAATTAGTCGAAAAGGTTTTGATGAAAATAAAAGTTTTTATGGACGAAAGACTTTAATTTTAAATAAAAAATTAACTAGATTGAGAAAAAAGAACAAGGACACATCGTTTGACAATCTATATTTAACCCTTTACGACCGGATATTGCCAAATGTCAATGTTTTCTCGTAGTGAGATACGGCATTTTAGGAGTATCCGACCGTAAACGGTTAACGTAAAAGAGAAATGCATGTTTTTATAAATTTCGTATATAATTGAAAGCCTTAGCATCTTATTGTTATCAAAACTATTACGCGAACCGTTTCTCAATAGACAATATATATAAACATTAGCTTTACAAAAACAAACATCTGGTCTTAGTAAAGTGCTTAAAATATATTAAATGTATCATTTAATTATACGAATGCACAAAATAACGGGTGTGCCAGGTATAATGGCTGCGCTTTGCATTTCAATTTTGATTTACTTGATATATTGGATTGATAAAACAAAATATACCAGCAGACGGAGCTTGATAAGCTCTGCAATTTACACACGACCGCTTTTTTTCTATCTACATTTTTTGATTTGACAATGATCAAAATTTTCAAGGGTCAAATTTTAACCGTGCGAAAATGTTATTTTTTTGTACTGACAAGTTCGTTTTTTTACTGTTTCATCTTTTCATCACCTAATATGTTTTACTGAAAAACTAGATTATGTCAAAAGATGCAGCGTGAAAAGCTCTACAATTCGCATGAGGCAGTTTTTCTTACAGTTATAGTTTTTGTTTTCAAAATCAACAAAACTCAAAGGAACTAGAATAAAAAGGAATTCATGATGTACCAAAAAATATCGTTTCCGCGCGGTCGAAATTTGGCTACTTTAAGTTGTGCTGTTTTTAAAAAACAAAAGTTGCACCCGTATGAAAAGCTATCTTATGCAAATTGTAGAGCTTTTCACGCTGCATCTTTTGACATAATTTATTTTTTTTAAATAAAAAATATCGCGCAAAAAAGACGAAGAAAAAGACTGAATTCATCTTGTGTCAGAAAAAATCATCATTTTCGCACGGTTAAAATTTGACCCTTGAAAATTTTGATCATTTTCAAATCAAAAAGTGTAGATAGAAAAAAAGCGGTCTTGCGTAAATTGAAGAGCTTATTAAGCTGCGTCTGCTGGTATATTTTGTTTTATCAATCCAATATATTAAGTATATCAAAATTGAAATGCAAAACGCGGCCATTATACATGGTGCATCCGTTATCTGTATAGGCAATGATACGAGCACATTATCCATAGTTTATAAAGTGGTATTCTGTTCTCTTACATCCGTATAACCTAGTATTCAGTTATCAACTGCTGATGAACGGATTGTCTTATTTTAATTAATGCTTTTTCTTATTAATTTGTAAAATTCAAGAAATAATTGAAAAATTATATCGAATATGAATATCTATATTCGATTCGATTTGACTTTCCAGAATCTTTATTCGAAATCAATTCGTTTTCGGTCTCTGATTAGAATATTCGAATAATGATATACATCACTGAGAAGGTTACATTATAGTAACTAATACATATTCTTCGACTCAATCAAGTACTGTTACTTCACGTTCTTCAACTGTTACTACACGCAGTTCTTCAACGATTTCTGTCTCAACTTCTTAAAATCTTCTCATGTCCAACTATTTAGGTCAGTTAACCAACATCAGTAACACCTATATCCGACCTATCACTAACGATGTATATTATTATGACGCCATTCAAATCACTGTTCCTATCTCAGGCAAATACACTTTCAAAAGTATCAGTACTGTGGATATGATCGGATATTTATACATAAATAATTTTGATCCATTGAATACATTCGATAATTATCTTCAAGAGAACGATGATAACGGTGGTTCGTATCAATTTTTAATTGATTATACACTTCATACTAATATCACATATATTCTGATCGCCACCACCATTTCACCACATGTGTTAAACGCCTATTCTATTAGGGCAATGGGTCCAGCAAGTGTCAATTTTGTTTTTATCAATGACACAAGGACAATTCCATGTGAGTAGATCAATCCTCCTCTCGATCCCATTTTTTATCTTGATTTTTTTAGCTTCTATACTATTGCTTAACATCAGTGATGTTGTTTATGGAATATATAATACAACTCCAGGTGGAAATAGTTTAGTAGCAACATCTGGTCATGCTATTTGCAGGGGCGGCGGAGCCATTAGGCTTGGGGACGCTCAAGCCTCTCCTAAAAAATGAAAGGGGAGGCTTGGAAAGTTTCAATATTTGAAAAAATTTTAGGATCCTATTCTAAATTAAATTGAATGTTCTAAATATTATCAACAAAGTTGAGTTTGTATGTATCTTTGCATGCACAAATGGTAAAACTATGATTTTTTTAAAAATACGTTGCCGGCATTCTCTACAACAGCTGTATCAAAAAATTCTATTGACTTCTACTGATGCATTTTTAGAAAATTGAAAAAAGATATATAAAAGGTTTCTGTTTTTCATTATATTAAAAATAAGAAACATCTTAGAAACGAAATCTATTTCTCATTTACTTTCGCAGAGAAAAATGATAAAAATTAGATTGCTTTGAAAGATGTACTGTTAAATTTTTTATAATATTCAGAAAAAAGGTGTCCTTGGACTATTGTAAGCAGTTTTGAAAGAGCAAAATGCGAAGATGTTACAGATACTGTTATTTATCACTATAACAGTTGACTAATAGCGTCACAAATGGCAGGCTGATTATCAAAAGCAAGTCTTTTTGTACAAAAATGTACTACGAAATACAGTGATACCATCAAAGTGATCGGTTTCGTGTTCGAAAATCGTCTTAAAGGATGAATAGTGAACAATTAGGCGATTAGTTATTTAAATAGAGAAGGGAATTCAACTCAAAAGAGTAAAAAATTATAGTCTAATACATCTTATAGTCCTCATAAAAATCGATTAGAACAAGTCAGGAGAACACTTTGTTTTTTTAAAAAACTTCAAGTTCTAAGATTTGTTTGGGCGAAAATAAATGAGAAATATATATATTAAAAATCTTTTTGTTCTTTACAATCCAGCGGAAAGTAGCAACATTTTATGCATCTTTTCTTTCAGTTTTGTAAAAGCTCATCAGAACAAGTCAACAGAATTTTGTGATGCAATTGTTCCAGAGAATTCAGCAATAGTTGCTAGGTTTCATTTTTTGGAATTGTTCTATGAATCTCGGTCTTCATTTTATCATCAACTGAAAAGAAGTAACAACAAAGACGACTGTTTGACTGAGAGTGACGGCAGACAAAGTTTCGGATGAGCACTACCTGAAGATCAAGTCTTACTCTTCCAAATCATGCATTTTTTGGTACAGTTAAATTTTGTCGTTTTCTGTCGTATAGATAAATTCTACGGTTTCAAAAAAATTCAATAAATCCAACAAAATGAATTCCGTGACACTCTCAAAGTCAGGATTGCAACACTTGAAAAAAATTTCGAGGTTATATGATCTGTCTGTGTAGAGATATATACAAAATCGACTATATTCAAAATACGTTGAAGCACTCGGTATCTCTTTAAAAAAAGTTAGAGTTAGAAAACTAGAAACTTCTTCTCTTCCTTTATATCACCTTTCACCTTTCTCTTCACCCTTCGTTATGGTCTGTGAAGTTTTGAGCCTCCCCTAGAGTAGAATTGTTCCGCCGCCCCTGGCTATTGGTACTTATCCGCCTGCTGAATCACTGATTATGGCAGTTGATAATAATATTATGACAAAATATCTTACTTCTGGTTCATGTGGAACGGCAGATTATTTAGAGATATGCGGTCTAAATACCGATTTTTATCTAACATTACGACAAGGACCATCGACTATTATCGGTTTTCAAATGTGCACAGCCAATGATCATGTAGATCGTGATCCGACGACAGTTACATTAGAAGGAAGTAATGAGTCGGGATTGAATTTGACTCTTGGCACAAGTTGGATCCTTATTTACAATGGTTCGAGTGGCATTTCTAATGTTCTCAACAGAAACACATGGGGATTACGACAATATTTCACAAACTCAATATCATATGCAGCTTATCCATTTCTTGTTAATAGCAAACGTTCGGCGGAGTGCTGTGCTCAATATGCTGAAGTTCAATTCTTTGAAAATTAATCGATGATATTCAGTTCGAAATGTTTATGACGATACAAACATTTATTTTTTATGCTTTTTCACAGGTTTACTCTTTATAAGATCAATATACATTCAGCTTCTTGTCTCTGCTTAAAATGTATAATTATAGAATTTTTTTCTCAAATAAACTCATTTTATTTGATTATGTGTTGTCAATATGAAAATGAAAACATTCATGTGCTCTACAGCGAAATATGTCGACATATTAGTCAAAATAAGTAACTTGTTCGTTTTTCTATCTGTTACTTTACATATTCTTTTATTTTGTGATAAACTAATCAAAATAAAAAAACGTTATTCATTTGATCCAATCGGCACGATTTGCATATATACGATACTTTATCGTTTATAAATTGTGTTTGAGATTATGAGAAAGATTAAGTAAAAAACAGCTGCAAAATCACGTTAAAAGATCACATTACAGAAAAAATCATATAAGCAATATTGGGTGTCGTTTACTTCGCATATTTTAGCAAATATTTTGTCTCATCACTACTTACTACAAAAAAATGAAATTGCTTCGTATTTTTCTGACAATTACTTTCATTATTGTCGGCAGTAATCAACAGGAACTAACACAACCACCAAAAGAATATTTCTTGAATAATGTCACGATCTCATTAGACCGTACCGCTTGCTTTGGTACGTGTCCTGTTTATTCGGTGATGATTCAGGGAAATGGATTGGTCATCTACGAGGGACGCCAATTTGTCAGTATTAAAGAACAACAGAAAAAACAAATTTCAACCGATGATGTGACGAAACTATTGCGAAAGTTTTACGAAATTGATTTCTTTTCTTTCAAAAATCAATACAGAGGGGAACGAAGCATTTCGATCAATCCAGATGGAAAGGTACAAGAAGTTATGATGATGATGAGCGACCTGCCCACAACTAATGTCCATCTTCGTATCGACAATTATCAAAAGAGTGTGCAAGACTATGCTCATGCGCCTGACGGTCTCCGACAGTTGGAGAAACTAATAGACGACGTCAGTGGCACTGCTAACTGGGTGAAGACTGGTACCACATTCCAATAACTCTTTTTCTTCTATACTGACTAATAACCATTATTCGATTTTTTTCTGAATACAAATCTTTTTGACTGAGTATGCACTTTACCAGTCGTCCGAATAAAAATCATCAAGAAAACCGTAATAGTGAATGTATTACTACTAATGTACACAGGCATGTGTAAACAAAATCGTTTGAAAGACAACAAGTAACAAACGAATAAAATAAATACCATTTGGACATCTACTCATAGTTGTTTAACTGATGGAAAATTATTCGATGAGCAGAATATAAGAAATGAACCACAAAGAGTTCTAGTACGAATGAATTCAAAGTCAAAAGTATTTTAAACATCTATTTAGAATGAATTAGATATGTCATTGAATTGCTATGAATAAGGAAGCAATTTCTCCACATAATTATTGTATTGTCTATAGTAACTAGAAATTATACTCAATTCAAAGCGTAAAACAGTCTCATCTTATATCGTTAGCTAATTGGAAGAGTATGATACGATGGGGCATCACTCAACCAAATATTATGTAAGTGAGAACTTTTTTCATTATTTATCTGAAAATGAGTTTTGATATTAATGAATTTGAATTTAAAACAAAAGGGAAAAGTAAGATTTTGGATTTAAATCCAGAAATAATCCGAAAATTCAACACTGATTACTCATTCTGAATGGAAGAATTTTTACCTGAAATTTCTCCCACATATAGGTCTCATGGTACTTAGATTACCGTAAAAGTTTCGATGTTTCTTTCTTGAAATATTGAGTTTTCAAGAGAACTCGATTTTCTTACTATACTGTTAAAAATATGAGTACTTCTTGCAAATTCATTATTTTGAAGGAGAACATTCTAAGATTATAAAACCTATATACAGAAAAAGCTCAGCTGGACATTCTGTAATTCTCGATCTGGATTTTTGGGCTTGCAAAATCCAAAGATCATCTTTTTTTCCCTGCTCTATAAAATTATTATTGATCTTTAGACGTTTAGATTCAAATTTTGCGATTGATAAATATCTCAATTGATCAATCAATAAAATTAAACCATTACGAGAACGTAATTCCATATTCAACTGTACTCGAACATTTGCGTTTGACTCCGAAGTGATATTAAATATAAGAAATACATTTGTTTAACAAAATTGATAAATCTAAATAACCAAAATCGATGTTAATTTCATCTATATCGAATACAAGTGATGTTACGTTTGCGAAATGATGGGGAATTGAATTGAGTAATGATACATAATGATGACCAATCAATATAAAGATGTATGACAGTATTCGATATAAAAGGAAGTACTATGAAAATATGCCGCATTGATGAACCATGATAGACAAGAAAAAATTTTCCTCCTCTTATTGAATCAATGTTTTTATTTCAATTTACCAATCGACGCTCGAGCACATAAAGTAGACTGATCTTTCTATTCAATAATATGATTTATATTTTCATTTAATTGTATTACAACATGCCCAATCTTATCATTGAAACTCGTTTTCGTTAGAAAAAAAGAATAAAAAGCAAGTTTCAACGAGCCATAGCTAATCGATCGCATTTCGTATATATAATTGCATGAAAATGAATTGATTCATTCATTAAAACTCATCACATCAGTGCTTTTATGTGTTGAATAGGTTAAAACATATTTATATCAGAACAAATCCATCTTTAATAAGGATGCAAATTAATTGTCACTGTGTTTCTGTGTCTTCAACCTCAACTTCTCAGTCTTATGCAGGGATACACCAATTCCAGTTCCAATTCTAGAATTGAACAGAGTTGTTAGAATCAGCTCGAACCACCTCTAATGGTCCAGAATTAATTCAAATTGGTTTGGAGATGTTTAGAACTGTCCTCACATTGGTCGAGATCAGCTAGAATTGGTAAAGAATTACCCAGCGTTGCCTCGAATTAGCTAGCACTGATATAGAAATTGCTAGAACTGGTCCGAATAGACCAGAACTGTCCTTCAGTTGGTCAAAATTCATCAGAATTGGAAAGAAGTGTCTTTGAATTGCTCGAGATAAGCTGTAATTGATCTCAAGTTGAGTAGAATCGCTTAAAATGAGTGTGAAATTGTCTACAATTCGTATCACATTAACCAAAATTAGCTAGAACGGGTCCGGAATTCGTGGAACGTTTCGAATTGGTCAGTTTTGACTCAAACTAACGACAATTCGCCTGAAAAGAACCGGAATTGGCTACAAATATATGAAACTCACTAGATTTGAACGATTTTATTCATACTCGAGAGAAGAGGATCCAACTGATCCCCTCATGGCCCCGAATAACACTACGTTTAATCCCGTATGACAGTACAGAAGCACGAATAAAATTTCATTCACTGATAGAAAGGCATCTGACTAATCAGATTTTCACGCGACTGTTCCTGGTTCGTGTCGGATGAATCATGGTATAATTGAGAACACCCAACTGAGTAGCAACGTTGTTCTGCATTATTATATTGAGCAGTATTGCGTCGTTTTCGTCATTAGCACAAAGTTCTCTGATAAATCCTGAGTTATTTCTGATCAACTCTAGCGAATACTGCTGAAATAGGGGCCAGTTCTATTAGATTGGATAGAAAGTTTTAGAAATTTCAATACTGAGAGTATATAAAGCGTTCGGAGGGGCGTCAAAGTAATTGTTCATTGGGAAATTCTTCCTGGTGGCTGCATCGTCACTGCTGATCTCTACTGTCAGCCATTAGACCGAGTTGCAGAAAAAATTCCATGGGAAACAGAATCGTGTTAGCGTCAAAATATTATTTTAAGCCGCTCACTTATGTCAGGTATATATATATACATATATACTTCTTTTTTTCTTTTCTGTTAAATACATATATTATCTCGTTGATCATCATGAGATCGTGATGACTTAGTATTCTTTATTACGTATTTGATGTTTTCCTTTTGATTTTTACTACGATCTTTTTATTTTTCTCTCGATATATATATTGTTTTGTTTTGTTATTGTTGTTATCATTATTGTTATCACAAAAATATATTCTTTGTTATATGGCTTTCATTTTATTCTCACATATAAATCAACAGCTTCATAACAAATTATTTATGTAAGCTTATTATTTCTTATACACTATAGCTCAAAACTCTACTATATTATTCTTGCACACATTTAAGAGCTAGCACATTTCGCTAGGAATAAAACGGCATCTTCGAAAAGTCATATAAAAATCAATCAAGTTCAGGTTTTTTTCTCCTTGCCTCTAAATTTAGCAATTGAGATCATACCACTGTCAATCAGCTGATGAAAGTAAGAAAAAGTAAAAAGTAGATTTGGCTACATCCATCACTAAAAGAATTCTATCAATCTTTGTCAACATATCTGAAAAGAAGACTGTCGGTTGATCGTTTAATTATCTATATAATTCATTATGTGATAAGCTGATTTCTTAGCTATAATGAATTGATTGAGTTGCTTGGAAAGACTGTTTGTAAACATTTTTTAAGCAAACGGCACGTTCTATTGAAGTTCTGAAAAAAGTTGGTAGCGGTTTGATTTTGATATTTTTACTTTGGGTTTGAACGAATGTTTTCTGATTTTTGGTTCTTGAGATCATTACTATACCAAATGACGATTTTGATACGTACGTCAAGTAAAAAGGAAATAAAATACGCGAAAAAATACAGAAATGCTTCTGCTTGGCATCGCATTTCGTAGTCCAATGAAACGCGAGTACCATCTACTTGATGCTGAACTGAAAAAAACATATTCTTGAAACACAGAAAAAGCACGAAGTAAGATGTAGAGCATATTTTGAGGAATGTGTGTTTTTCGCGTTTAGGACCTGAAAAAAACATTTACTAGTGTTAAAAAGTAGATTTTTGAAATCAGTAGCTCACACACTATCTTATAATGTAAAAAAAGGCAAAAGAATGTTATACTTAAAATTTGCACTGTCGGCACTTCAAAATAGCCAGTATTTTTGGGAGACAAAACAAAGATTCCCATCGCGGCGATAAGGAAGAAAAGGTGTCACGAAATATCTCAAAAAAAACTTGCCGATGCCGCAACGATATCCAAAAAAGGGCCTAGATTTTCAGGATTCTGACTGGTGTGAACTAGAATTGCCACTGCTAACCGATCAGATTTGTTAAGTTTTACAATATAACTACCGAGATCCAGTACAAATTCATGATTTTTTTGGTATTTTCTCCTAGAACAGCTGCCGCCACCGAGCCAATGACTCGGTGATTTTCGACAAAATCTACCACAGGCGCAATATCAATACGACGGCAGCAACACTCCAATGAATATTTCTGGTGGAGAGTAATCGTTGTTTAAATGTTGCTATATCAGAATTGAATTCAGTTACTTCCTTTTTTTCGTTCCTATTCTTGCAGAGTGAATTCGACGACGTCGTTGGTTTTTTCCGCGTTGACAAAAATAGAAAAAGTCGTTGTTTGACTTCGTTTTGGCCGGATAAAATTGGTGAAATAGTGAAGAACGAACGAGCGAAAGTATGTGATGCATTAATAGTTAAGCGATACTGTAAATGAAAAAAAATCAAAGTAGGAAAGAATAACGATAAAATAAGAATTATGACGCTGATGCATTTTTTTTCCTTTCGTTCGTTGTTGTCAACCATATTTGCAATGAAAACCGGACGGAATTCTTTATCTAATGTCAACAAATGAAAGACTTTTTATGTCGTAGAAGAATCTAGAAAAACAAAATACCGCTTACTCTGAAGGTATATATAGAAAAAGTGAACTTGAGTCAAATAACAACCAGTTATTTATTACATTCGATTGATTATCGAACAATAATCCATATTCATTGTGAGTGAAGAAAAGCCCAAGTCACACATGTCAAAATCTACAATGGATGCTGCCACAAGCATCACATCCGGACTTAAAATCACCAAACGAAGGTCTGGCCTAGGACAAAATTATTTGCTTCTCTGGGTTGATGCTAACATCGACCTAAAAAATGAAGATTTCGCAAACACTCTTACTCAACTGCGTAGTGTTGTGAGAGAGATAGATTATTGCACGACACCCACAGAGTGTATTGAATTTTTGAACAAGATGAATGACGAAAAAGTTTTTGTCATTTCATCCGGTTCGTTAGGTCAGCATCTAATTCCCGATATCCACGATATGGCACAAGTTCGTGCCATTTACATCTTTTGTGCCAAGAAAGCACTACACGAAGAGTGGGTAGGAAAATGGCCAAAAGTTCAAGATGTATTTATCTCAATAAATCCAATCTGTGAATCGTTAAAAAAGGTCGCTCGTGAATGCGACCACGACACGATATCCATGAGCTTCGTTCCGAAATTGAAGACGACAACAACAATATCCGGTCAAGATAATTTAGATCACCTGCCACCATCGTTCATGTATTCGACACTGTTCAAGGAAATTATACTGGAAATTAATGAGCATGACAGCCAGTCGATCAGCGATTTAGTCGCCTTTTGCCATAAGAAAAACATTTCAGACGACGAGTTAAAGCGTTTTCAGACTGAATACCAACACAAATCACCGATATGGTGGTACAGTTGTGAAAGTTTTCTTTATCCGATGCTAAACTATGCTCTGCGGTCCTTGGACATGGAGACCATGACAAAAATGGCTTTTTTCATACGTAGTCTTCATCTACAACTACAAGAACTGCATAAAAAACAATCAGGTACATATAACAAAGAATTTATTGTTTACCGTGGACAAGGACTTTCCCAAGAAGATTTTCAACATTTGATGGATACGAAAGGCGGATTATTATCCTTCAATAATTTCTTGTCAACAAGTACTGAACAACATGTGGCTATGGCATTTCTCCAACGATCAGTGCACAAATATAAAGAGAATGTAGGAGTTCTCTTCATTATGACAATTAATCCAATGAAAATATCAACATGTACTCCATTCTCCTTCATCGATGATTATAGTGCTATGACAAAAAAAGAGAAGGAAATTCTCTTCTCTATGCATACAGTTTTCCGGGTCGATGATATCAAACAGATGACCACTGATACTCGTCTATGGGAAGTACACCTGACTCTCACTGATGACAATGATCCACAATTGATCGGTCTAATGAAATGTATGAAAGATGATCTGTGCGAGTCCGCAGGATGGTCTCGGTTGGGTGATCTAATGATTCGAGTTGGTGACTTTAATCAAGCTGAACAACTTTATAATCAATTACTCAAGAATGTCTCTAGTGACAAGGATAGAGCACATATTTGTCGTCAACTTGGCTGGGTGAAATACAACCAGGGACAGTGCCAAGAAGCAGCTAGATTTTATGAACAGTCCCTTGAAATCAAACGAAGAACTTTACCAGAAAATGATCCTTCATTCTCTCCTATTTATAATAACATTGGTCAAGTGTATACAAACATGGGTGAATACTCCAAAGCACTTGAATTTTATGAAAAGGATCTCGAAATCAGAAAAGAAGCTCTAGGTCCAGATCATTCTCATTTGGCTTTCCCGTACACCTACATTGGTCTAGTGTATAACAATATGGGTGAATACTCCAAAGCACTTGAATTTTATGAAAAGGGCCTGGAAATCAGGAAAAAATCTCTTCCTTCGACTCATCCTCATTTGGCTATTTCGTATGGTTGCGTTGGTGAAGTATATCAAAACATGGGTAAATATTCGAAAACACTTGAATTTTACGAAAAAACACGTCAAATCTTCGAAAAAGCTTATCATTCAAATCATCCTGATTTAGCTGTTAATGACTTGAATTTCGCTGCGTATTACGAGAAAATCGGTGACTACACAGCAGCTCTGAAAGCCCTTGAAAATGCCTTAAAAATTCAACAAATAACATTTGAAGAAAATAATCCAGAGTTTAGTTTTACTTATAATCGATTTGGAAGAATATATCGTGGTATGAAGGAATACCCAAAAGCACTCGATTACTTTCAAAAGAGTCTCACAATACATGAAAAAACACTACCAGCAAAACATCCGAATTTAGGATTAACATTTAGTGATATTGGTGATATTCATCGACTACTCGGTGATTATGAAAAGGCACTTTTATTTCATAAGAAAGCCTTAAATATTCAAGAAAATGATCAATGTAATCCTCTGGAATGTGCAACAACATATGTGAATTTAGGTGAAACATATCGTGAAATGAAAGATTATACAACAGCATTGATATATTATCAAAAAGGAATGGAAATTCGTGAAAAAAAATTATCAAACAATCATCCTGATCTAGCTGTTGTATATCACAATCTGGCGGATTTATATTTGGCTATTCGAGACTATAGTATGGCAATGTACAACATTCAACAGGCGTTAGAAATTGCACAAGAAAAATTATCCGAAAATCATCCTCATCGTATTCTCTATCAAAAAACTTGTGAAGAGATTGAAAAGAAATTGTAATATTTGTTTTTCGATTGCCTCAATAAATTCGTTTTGATTAATACTACTTTTTCACGCGGGCGGGCGCGACCAGAAAAACCCTTCAACTCTCTTGAAACTATACCAGCAGAGAGGACCACACCAAAACTTGTAGGGCAATATATATGTAGGTGACATATAAAATATACATCACTTCAGAACATATATATATATATATATATATGTAGAAGTATCTTCCTAAGTGTAACATTACATCTATCAAACAAGCACGAAAGATGTCCCTGGTCAGACTATGAAGCCGTCTGAGGAGTCGGATAGAAATTATACTAAACTGCTAAATGATAACCTATCTAGAACATTTCACACAACACAATTACCTATTACTTCAACTAGTGTTTAACGTAACCTCGTTTCAATCTTATTTATGAAAATAATGTTTAAAAAAACTCTTGTTCATAAGAATTTCTATATGGAATTTACCTTTTACCTTCACCCTCACTCTTTAGCCATTTTTTAAAAAACGCAACGCAGAGACACTAACATCCACATTTTTCGGCCAAACTTTTACAGTGTTGGAGACATGACATATTATCTTTTACAGAATAAGAACAGCCGAAGGTGGCGGGGTTTTTGGAGAAAAATTAAAATGATGCTACCTAATACACGTATGATTTATCATCGCAAAAATCGAAATCTATGATAGAGAGGACTGCAAATCAATTCTTTAATTAAAATTGAGGCATTACAGCTCGCTACGCTATAATTCTTAAAGAGTGATCCAAAAGTCTTGGAACTTAATAGAAAAGTTTCTCTTTCTCTCTTATTACAAATAAAAAAAATATTCAAAGTATAGTATATAATATCTTCCAACTAGGTGAATATTATCTTAAATTTTCATAACTATAGTCTAAGCTATAACGAAGACTCACAATCTAGAACTCAGAATAAGATGCAGCGTAGAAAGCTCTACAATCTGCAGAGTAAAGGTCATTTTACTAATGTGCTTTTTCTTTTCAAAAAAAAAACAAAATTCGATGCAACCACTTTTCGATGATACGAAAAAAGTCATTTTTTGGTATAAGAATAATTTCTTTTCTTCGTAGCATCAAAAATTGTCGAATGCTTCTATGATGACAATCACACATCGCTTCTGCTCATACTCGAGAACTATTTTTTTTAAAGGAAATTTCTTCGTTATTTCAGAAGTCCGAATAAGAGTTTCATCTACTCCGCAATACAGTGTATTCAAAATTCATTTCAGAACATTACAGACGGGTTCGGTGAGTTATATAATCGAGTATTATCTTTCCTTTTATATAGTATTACATTATACAAATAGGTGAAATTAAACATCTATACCATTCACATCCGTGCATACAAAGTTTCAATGGTTGCTTCGATCATTCTTTCCTTTTGTCTGACGGTCTGTACCGCTTTGAACACTAACATTTGGCTATTTAAATGGACAGATGAATCAAAGCGTAAATCAGAAAAAAATGCTACATCATCATCATCAAATGATCAAATTCGTCGTTTGAATATTTATTCGACACTGGGAATCGCCTATGGTAATGCATCGTGTTTTGTGCTTCTCGAGGGTGTTCCTTCGTTAAAATTAGGAATTTCAAAGAATAATCAAATTTTGTTATGTTTGACTGTGTAGGATTTCTTGGGTTCGTCATGCAGTTAATTTTGAAACTTGCTGCATATAGAGCAGCTTGAAAACTACATTGGATGATGTTGTTTGGAATACTTCATTTGCCCATGTCCTTTTTTGATACGACACCAATTGGTCGCTTTATGAATCGCTTTGCCAAAGATATCGATTCGGTTGATTCAGTTTTGCCAAATGCCTTCTCTTTTTCACTCAAAACCCTTGTCAGAGTAGCCTATACTTTAATTATATTTATATATGGATCGTGATTTGTTATAATTGAATTAATACTATTAGCTATTCTCTTTGCTTTCATTCGGGTAGAGGCTTCCTATAATCACTGAGGAACATTGTTTTCGTGAAATTTTTTTGAAAAAGTGCGCTATATGTACAAATTTGTATACTACTTTGGGTTTTATTGTTTTATAATGAATCATTTTGAGAAGATTATGAACGAGTATAGGTTGCAGTGTTTAAAACCAAGAGATATTGCAGTTGAGAACTGTGAATCTATCAAAGAAAAACTCGCGTTTTCTGACGTTGACGAGGCCAAGAAGATTTCCTAGAAAAACCTGAGTAGAAGAATTCCCGAATTAAAAAGAAAAGTGTGGCTGCTCTATCAAAAATGTAGTCGCTGCGCTAAGAAGAGCAATACATTTTTCAAAAATAAGGCGATGACATCTTTCTGCTGATGGTAGCTTCGAATCGACGGCAGATTGATCATCGAAGAAAATTTAAGCAACAATGTTTTTAGCTTTACAAAAAGTCACTGAGAGGATGTCATCTTTTCCGTATTTGTCATTGATTATCTTATTTCTTCCGCATGAAAAACTAATTACTTTCGCACAATTTCCGTCATTGGTTCAGTATAAGTCTGATGGAAACAAAAATAATGCTCTGTATCATTGATGATATTTCTATAATCATTTAACTTAAAGTAAATAATAAAAAACAACTATTTTAAACTAGTATCAATCACTTTTTGCTGAGATTTTGTTTCTTGCTTTTTAGTACTAAGAAATTTTCAACATATTACAGAGAAAATTTGGAATTAGTACTTAATGATTTGACTATTTATATTCAACCTGAAGAGAAGATTAAATAAATACACATTCGAGATTTGATATATCTAAATTAATTTAGACTGGAATTATCGGTCGTACGGACAGTAGAAAAAGTAGTTTGTGTATGGTACTTTTTCGCATCATCGAATCACTCAATAGTAAAATCATCATTGCCGATATGATTTCCGATCGAAGATTATTATTATTCCACAAGTGAATTTTTTTTCTGTTAATGAATAATTAGATAAATTTTCAACCTCTAAGATACAGTTATTTTTGCCGATACAGTAAGATTCAACGTTGATTTATTTGGCATCTATAGTGATACTGAAATTTAGGCTGCATTGAAATCGGTATAAATGAAAGAACGTGTTTATGTGATGAAAAATGATCTGTTGCATCTATTGACTGAAGGAGGCGGAAATATAAGTTAAGTTCAAATAATTTGATTATATAACATACATCTCTATTATTCTGGTTTCCAGTCCAGTACTGGTGAGACATCTATTGATTCTTTTTCATCTTTATTATTAATTAAATGATTGTACTTTTAGCAGCCATCGATATGGAAACTGATCGGTTTATTCAAAGATGTTACTGTACTGACCATCGCCCATCGACTTCATACAATTTTAGATAGCAACAAGTATAATTAACTCTTATAGATTGTTTGAAAAATGAATAATTTCTTTCATTTACGTAGAATTCTTATCCTATCCAATGGTTGCTTACTAGAATACGATGAACCGGCACGACTAGCTGCAAATTCTAACTCAGCATCTGCTAAACTATTGTGTGATGCAAATATTCATTCATCTGACATAAAACAAATCACTCCGTCCTCACAAACACCTTTTCTTTGTAATTAAATGTGACTTATTTCTAAAATAAATAAAGCTTAGTTGATTTAAGTGATGTCAAATCTCTTACTAAAAGACAACTTGCAGAAAGAATACCGTATCCATGAAGGTATTTACTGAATTATACATTTGCACACTAGACATGTAGTATCAATAGCGGTTTCTCATGGAATACGTTTGATACTTGATATAAGTGTTCGGCGTACATTATAGAAACTCGGTGTATTTTTTTTTTACAAAAAAAGTCACTTGAATTAGTTAGCCAGCTGAATTTTCAAATAAATATTTTTACTATTAGAATTTCCTTTAGTTGTCTTGTCAGGAAACAACAATATTTGTTTGTGTTCTTTGATAATGGATGTTTGTGGACGTGCAAGAACTGTCATGATCGATTTCTCCTTGAGTCAACGATTGTTACCAAATGTGTCCATTTCTAAAAGACTTGATCATTTATAATTTCAGCTTTACAGTTTGTTACGATTTACTTAGATTACATCAAAAGTAATAACAAGGATTAATTTTTATTTAATATCATATTAATAGAAGGACCCTGCCGGATTTAGTGAACCATTTGGAAGTAGTATACCATGCATATGGTTTTGAAGAGCAAGTTATGACACATTGAATAATATATAAGAAATAAAATTTTACTAATATTTTAACATGCTGAGAGACCATACACTAGTTACAGTGATTGAGTAATATTACACAATATCCCGAGAGGTTACTTCTTCTTTTATTGAAGAGCATCTAAAGCTGTATTGAATTAAATTTAAAAGCAGAGTTTGTGTAAGTTTATTTTAGGAAATTCTAGGTATCACAACATTTATGGGTATTTTATAATATTACTCAATCATTGCAACTAGTATATGAGCTCTGAGCATGTTGAAATACTAGGAAAATTTGCTTTCTTATATACCATTCGATGTGCCACAATTTACTCTTCGAAACCATATGTATGATATTCTAGTTCCAACTGGTTCACCAAATTCGGTCGAGTTCTTTTCAAAAAATATTTCTTTATCAGTAGATGCAGCATCTCTTTGGAGATATCCGACTTCGTGGATCTATGACATTAGTCGGTATCGAATATATCAACAAGAATTTATCCTAGCTGTGATTGCGCCTCTATACTTTCGACTTCTTTTGTCTTTATCAATGATCTCAAAATCCATGAGAATACTTTTTTTCTCACCCAATGAATGAAGATGGCCTATAATTGCTACGTCACAACTGATAGATAAGATAATCGTGCATTGTGTCATGTATCTCTCTTTTTTTTGTTCTGTTTTGGTAAAACAGTTTTGTCGTCACGTTGAGTAGATATTTAATTATGTTTGCGTATTATTTAGTCAGTGAATGCATGTTTCTTATCTCTTTTTATACACATTGCAAAAAAAATTTCTCTCTACTATTCAAGTTGTTTGTTGATACTCCAAGAAAACTTGAATATTATCGAAGCACTAGGCTCATTTTCTTAGCACATTTTTTTCATTTGGAGTATAATACTTGGATGAAGATATATTCGTTACGAAAGCGCAATGGTTCGATCTCTTAAGATTTTTTTAGTGGTTTAGCTCTTATAGCTTGCTCCATACCGTATACATCCTTTCTTATTTTGTCTTAATAGGTGTGATAACGAGCAGAAATGTCACCCGACAATGATCGCACAGCCCTGATAAGTGATAATCCAGGTCAAATCGATTCTGCCTCGTCTACGGAACAAGTAACAAATTTATTTTCTCAACTCATCGATTCGTTCAAACGTACACCATCTTCTGGAAATGTTGCGATCGAAATGAACCGATCAAGAAAAGGAGAGGATCAAGACGATAACATGGAAAAGGGAGAAACTGGTTTACATCGAAAATTGAAAAGTCGACATTTGAAGATGATTGCTATAGGTGGATCCATTGGTACCGGTCTCTTTGTTGCTTCCGGATCGGCTCTTGCGACTGGTGGTCCTGCTTCACTTGTACTTGATTTTGCCATCGTTGGTTTCATGCTGTTTAATGTATGTATGGCACTTGGTGAGCTAGCAGTGACTTTTCCTGTTTCTGGTTCATTCGCTGTCTACAGTTCTCGCTTTCTAGATCCTGCTTGGGGATTTGCAATGGGCTGGAACTATGCCTTAAATTCGTTGATTACTATGCCATTGGAATTAACGGCCGCTGGTATCATCGTTGACTATTGGAAAACAGACGTGCATATTGCAGTTTGGATTACTATTTTTCTTATTTTGCTTTTTATTATCAATTTGTTCGGTGTTCGAGGTTATGGTGAAGTTGAATTCTTTGTTTCTATCATTAAAGTGATTGCTATCGTCGGATTTATCATTTTTGGTAGTGTGCTTGTATTTGGAGGTGATCCAAATCATGAATATTTTGGTTTCAAATATTGGCAAGATCCAGGTGCTTTTGCTAACGGAGTTAAAGGAGTATGTTCCGTTTTTGTTACTGCCGGTTTTGCTTTTGCGGGCACAGAGATGGTCGGCTTGGCAGCAGCCGAAGCGGGCAATCCTCGTAAGACTATTCCTCGAGCAGTAAAGCAAGTGTTTTGGAGAATAGCTATTTTGTACGTCATGTCCTTGATTGTTATCAGTTGCCTGGTGCCTTATACATCCAAACGTCTTCTCAGTGATTCATCGAGCTATGATGCGTCAGCTTCGCCCTTCGTGATTGCTATTGAAGATGCAGGCATTAAAGTGTTGCCCTCCATATTTAATGGCGTTATTCTTTGTGCTGTGCTTGCAGTAGGCAATGCATCCATCTATGCAGCATCTCGAACATTGTGTGCACTTGCCGAATGTGGTCAAGCACCGAAGATACTTACTTATATTGATCGCAATGGACGTCCACTTTCTGCCGTCGCCTTATCAATAGTTCTGGGATTGATTGCTTACATCAACTGTGCGAATGTCGGTACTCAGGTGTTTACTTGGCTACTCGCTCTCTCAAGCTTATCTTCCTTTTTCACCTGGGGTTCAATATGTGCATGTCACATTATGTTTCGATTGGCATGGAAGGCGCAAGGTCACAGCGTGAATAAACTTGCCTTTAAAGCACCTTTAGGTATATGGGGAAGCGTTATCAGTCTAATTATCAACATTATATGCCTCATTGCTCAATTTTATATAGCTGTGTTTCCTATAAATCATAGTTTAAGTGCCGATACATTTTTTGAAGCCTACCTTGCTGTTCCTGTTGTCATTATCTTCTATATCGTATGGAAAATATGGAAAAAATCACCATTTATGCGACCTAGTACAATAGATCTTGAAGGTGGAAGACGTTTACTTGACACGCAGCAACTTATTGACGAAGAAAGAGCCGAACGAATGACCTGGCCTCTATGGAAGAAGGTGTATTTCATGTTTTGTTGAATTTTTATTTATTATATTGAAACTTATTCTGTTAGACGCTGTCGTAAACAGTGCTATAGCAATAATTATACTTTTGAGAAACTTGTTGATATATAAATTTAAAGTCAATCATTAGAAGCATAAGATTTATTAATATGTTTCTCTTTAAAGTTGCTATGAAATTTCTATTTTTTTGATCTTCAGCTTTCAGTTAATCGTTTGAGTTCCAAGTTTTCTACCGAATTTTAATTTGTTGAAGAATTGTATTAAGTATGTAGGTGATATTACAAATATTTATTCATTTTACTGTTAATACACTCAGTTGTAATGTTACAACGAAAAACACTTTTTCTCACAACGTTCTTTTGTCTCTTTCGTTTGTTCTACGATAAGTGCATCTACGATGAGTTGAAATAAGTTCCGATGTTTCATAATTCTGTGCCACTAATACTCTCTTCAATACACATCATCTTCTTCTGATTAGTCATTGCCAAAGGTCTTCCTAGTCTTTTTTTCTACTACAATAATTACCTATCAATGCAGTGCTAATAGACGATCTATACTACTATTATTACGAGAAAGATCTTAATAATAGATAAACGAGTTTATCAATCACATTTCGAGGAAATGCAAAAATATTCTTATCCAGTTTCTCTGTTACTTTCGATCAATTACATAGTACTTTATTTTCTGATCCCACAAATTCACTCCCATATGAACTTATTATATTCAACTATTGCTAATGTGCACGAAAGGAGGGAGCGTTTAAGAGGACAAAATGGCCCCTTGTTGGAATTCGATTTTGTCTTTCCCATTTCATCATGTGTGGTGCCAGAACTCTATTTCTAATGAAATGAAACAATTTTATTCATTCTGCATTGTACACGACTCGATTTAATTACCCTACTATTTTTTATATTATAGCAGTTTTGATTATTAAAAACATGCAGATCTACTCTCAATTATATATATAGATCGATAGATCTCATTGAGATTTATCAAATGATAGTAAAATATCTAGAGAAGAAAGTGAGTAAGACAGTTCATTGAGACATACAATGCTCCATTAATGCCAAAACTGTCCTGTTTCATTGATTTTTGATCGATTTTCTCTTGAATAGTCAGGCTAATTATTTAAAAAAATAATATATTTGAAATCAGTACATAAAATAAAGTCGATCTATGTATATTTCAAAACAATTCATTGACTTACATTTTTGTCGAAAATTCCCATATAATGCATTTGGAGAATATCCGCGGAAATTCCATTATGCACTAGGGTAAAAATATAATAGATATAGGTATTACAGGAGTATATATGTAATGTGAAAACTGAGGATAGGAGAAGTACAGGGATACATGAGGGACGCTATTATTCAGTAATATTTACAAACAAGTTTTAATTTAATTTTTCTTTTTTTTGACCCTTGCTCGTTCTTTATCATTACCATTTTATTTGGTAACATTAAAAAAGAAATTTAATTTAATTAATTTTTTATTTTGGCTCTTGCTCGTGCTTTATCAATGTCATTTAATAAATTATAGATCGAAATAATTTTGCATCTTTAATAAGGTATGACATTGGAGAATTACTGAACAGATTAGAGTATATCATCAGCACCCTCTATATCTCTTATATCTCCAATATTTTTCACCCTAGTGCATAATGGAGTTTCCAGGAATATTCCCCGAACGCATTTAATCCCTTAAATAGCCGTTATCTACCCTTCGCGTTTTCATATACTTTTATTTTCATAATCCCTTCAAGAGTATATACCTAGAACATATACCCTTGAAGGGGTTTTTGGAAGAGTTTTCTACCGTGGAAAGGATTGAATATTCTACGTTTTTTTTACAGTGTACGTAGTACCAAGCGAGAAACGATTGGTTTGGAAGAATTTGCTGTGTTTTTTTTAATTTTAGAATTCAATTTGAATTAAAAAAGACCATAGGCTCAATATTTGGTAATCAAGGTAAAACCAATAAGAAAAACTTAAACTATAACAAACAAACAATACATAATAAAGCAATCTTATATTTTTCGATAAATTGAAAAATTCGTCTATCACCCACGAAAATATACAAACTACGAATTCAACCGATATCAAACAATAATCAATCATAACAACAATACAGTCAATACATGATCAAGAAAAAGCGAAATTTTCATGTTAAAAAATGTTGTAATTGTAATATGACAATGCATACTGCATAGAATACTAAAAATGATAATAAAACTAAAAAAGTACAAACGAAAAAGAAAATGATCATTTAGAGTATTTACCAAGTTTATGCCGTCCGATGAGATTCTTAAGCAAGGTCGAAACACGTCACGGTAGTTGGAATTCAGCATCACCCTTCTCAGTTGACTTTTCAAAGTGAATCAACCCCATAAAACAAAAAAAAATGGTATTTGCATAGTCCATGAAATATTATACGTATGTTAATCTTCTATGTAACATGACACACGTTTGTTGCTTCTAACTGTATCTAATATGCTCTGAAGAGCGAGAGTCGACAGTCGCCGCTTGTCTTCTGATTCCATCAGAGCACTTGTGACTTTAATAAAAAAGCAATTCCGTCTGAATACATATTAACAAACCTGTCTGTTAGTACACGGACTTTGATGTGAAGAACTTACGTGAGACAAAATGTTTGATAAAACAGAATTGAAAATGATTTTTGAAGGTTTATAGCGAGAAATCTGAAAACCGCTTCCGGATTTATCTCACAATACGAACAACACTAGTTGAAAATGATAGCAATTATATTGCTGATTGATTTTGCACATCGTTGTAAAAAAACACTGATAAATAGAAACTCCTCAGAATTAATGTTACAATCAAATAAGTTATGGTTTTTAAGACTATTGAGCCTATTATGAATTTTTGGATCACCATGTTACAAGTTTTTGAAGCTTAGAGTATTGACTTTTCAAGAGAAATATGGTGTTTGAATTAATATTTTTAAGTCAATACACTATCAGATAATTCTTGATACTATTAGCTTTAGTCAGATAGACAACATATGATTGAATTTAATTTGAAATTTTTGAAATCGTTTTTTTTTTTCTTGTAGATGACGATACATTGATTTACCTTCATCTAATTGTATCGACTTTCAGTCTAAGAACGAGTAAACTGGTGTCCATTGGATACGTTACTTGTGAAACTGTATGGTAGAAAAATTTCTTTATCGTTGTAGGTGCAGTATTTTATCCCTTTTTAAACGCCCGTTACAGCTAATACAGCCATTTGAACCCCTCCAAAATGCAGCGAAAACTGATTGGCAAGTGTTTATTGAAGTCTTTTTTCTAAATATTATCAAATATTGAGGCTATGTTACTATTCTAAAACAAACTATATGAATAACGAAATTTTTTGGTATAACATCTTCGAGCATATTTTTTCGATGATACATGAGATGTCAGGTAGCAACAGCTAATGCAAAGTGATTCATCAAGAATTCGAAAACGATACTCATCTTTCTATTTTTGAAAATATTTGCATTTGTCTAAACCAAATCATTCTTATAGATCAAATTACAAAATAAATCTTTTGTCAACCATGATAAGAACAACAATCAAAATATAAAAGGCTTTGAGTTGTCAACTTTGACCCAATTCTACAGTTAAACAGCATCACATCAAGTATATACTTCAATGTTCACGAAACATACGATCAGTATCTTACTCGTCGTAGTGTTAGCCCTTCTTTTGATTGAAAACGCCGTATCATCGTCTGGATCGTTCAGCAAGGGTGACTGTCTAGGGTGCAAATGCCATTGTTACGGCCAGACTGTTGGTAGCAACGGAACAGTTACGACTGGATATTATGGGTCATGGACCTGCATTGGAGGTTCATGCCAAGCAGGATGTATGGAACCCTGTCAGCAATTAGGAAAGTGTCGAAAACCTTCCGATGTTGCTATAGAATGCAAGGAACAATAGTGCTTATAAACAAACTTAACGTCGAACAATATATGACCTATTGTAATAAGACGCAAGTTGTCATTTTATTGACCAGTGTCATAGTGGTCGATGTCACTTAAATGAGATTTATTTCTTGAATAAAGCTTATTATATGTTATCACATTTCCACTCTTGTTTTGATTAATTTCTCTTTATGATAATCAACGATATGATGCGACGTTTTGTAGATAAATATATGAGGATGTTCACATCATGTTGTCTTTTACTCCTTCTTCTCATGTCATTTGCAATATGGATATATGTGAAGATGACTTCTGAAATCAATTTTATTTGGTCGTTTCGTATGAGCAAAGCCATTCGATTAGATGCACTTAATGTGTGCACTGTGATTCTGGGAGCACGGCGGATCGGTAGTAATTTGAATATGAAAGAACGAGCAGTGTATCTACTCGGTTTTTATCATATGTACATCAATATATTTGAAAATCGAGAAAACTATGGGTTGGTCGAAGGTGGTCATATTGGTGACAATGTGAGACATGGAGGAAACTCATGGGCGCTGGTGAAAGAGCAGCATTGGGAGAACAGAGGCTCGCAATGGATCGTACCAACAAAGCACTGTCCACATCTTACACAATGTTTACGAAAACAAACTAAGGTGTACAATCTTGCTGAAGTTTCATATCATTTTTTTCTGGGTCCAAATAGTAATTCCTTCATATGGTGGGTGCTACACGTTTGTGGAATCGATATTGAACCCATTTGTTGGTTTTATCCATTCACTGGTATCGAGTATTTCAAGAGATTATCATGGTCGAAACCCTCACCTCAGTTTTAAATAATCTTGCTTTAATTGAATATGTTTCTTACCTCATTTTCTTTGAAATAGAAACTGGAATATGATCTCGTTCCTATATTTTGATATGAAATATTGTAGAGACAGTTAATTAACAGTCATTTAGGCACGCAAAAGAACAAATAAAGGTTGTAGTAATTGAAGTAGATAAATTATTGTTGATTCTAACTTAAGACAATAGAGTTATAGCAATGGTTAATTATTTTCTAATATTTTTGTCACTATAGATCAAGTATTCTTGAAGGCATACCATTTTTCTTACAAAGTACATTTTTACATGTCTTGCAGTCTTTTTCTGTAAGCCTTGTTCATGCTTTCAAACCTGCCATAAATCATAACAAAGATCAGTTATAATCAAACGATGCATCATCGAATTCTGAATGTAACGATATGAATAGAGTTTTTGTATGGTATCGAAATATTGGAAAACAAGCAATGCTTCTAGATACCATAAAAAAAAATTTGTTACGTGTTATCGTTATTTACATACTTTTAACTCTCAACCCACGTATATCAGTCTGTAAGGTGTTGTATTTGATAAAAAATTTAACAAGCAACAAAACCATATATAAACAAAGAATATTGTATAATAACCTCTTTGGTATGCTGGAGGACCTATCAAAAGTGATCGCGTCGAGCCAACTAGTTCCTATAGCCCTTTGACTTCCCTGGTATAAAAAAAGCTACACCTGTTTTTTTTAATATTTCTCATAATATAATTCATAAAAATTAGTACATAATCTTTTGAAAGGATGTAATAGAAAGTGTTCTAAGATTTTTTCGAAGTACCTGTGCCATATACACCGTCTTCACATCTTCCATTTTCCTCTTCTCTTGCTCTGAATATTATAATTCAAGTATATAAAGCGGTATTTGCGATCTTAATACAAGCTAGTGTTGCGAAGTATTCGGATCAGTTGATGCTATATATCACTTTTACGCGTTCTTCTATATCTTGTGATTTTCCTTTTCTAATGACGTCATTTGTACTCATCTATCTTCTGTGTTCTGCTATTCTTCTATGATATTATATATGTATTCTTTCATGACGTCATGTATTTTTCCATTGCGTCATGTTCTCTGTTAGATCTTCCTAGAACGTAATGTTCAAAATCTATATATAGTTACTGATTTTCTGCTATAATAGATCTATATTTATCTCACACAATTAGCTTTGACTGTTTCCATTTGGTCGAACGTAATTCTAATATACAACAAGCACAACATGGATACTGATCAAGAAAGTAATACAAGTGACTTACCTTTTGCTGATGAAAGTGGTTTTTATGAGGAAAATGAAAGTGATCTTGAAATAGATGAAGAAAACGTTATTGAAGATGAAAATGAAGAAGAAGATGATATTGAAAACAAAATGGAAGAAGAACTTGAGTGGAGTTGGAGTGAAAAATTTATACAAGACACAATTTTTTCTGTAAATGAAGTCAAAGGACACACGACAATAAATTTTACCAATAACATCAAACCAATTGACATCTTCCACAAGTTCTTCACACAAGATGTTTATGATTTGATGATAAAACAAACAAATATTTATGGAAAGAAAAAATCGTTGGCACAAGAACAACCAAGTAATTGGCAAGAAGTCAGTGAAAGTACTATTCGTGCTTTTCTTGGTATATTGATAATCATGGGTCTACATCGATTACCTCGAATAAATGATTACTGGTGTAGGAATAAAATATTTTATACAGAAATTATTTCGAATACTATGCCGAGAAAAGAATTTTATCGAATATTTACTTCATTTCATTTATCAGACAATACAAAACAAAATCAATTTGCAAAAAGTTCAAAAAAGTTCAAATTATTCAAAGTTTTCGACTTCATACATTTACTCAAAACGAACTTTCAAGTGAACTTTATTTTGGGAACCAACATTTGCATCGACGAAAGTATGATCAAATTTAAAGGTAAAAGCTCTTTGAAACAATACTTACCTTTAAAGCCGATCAAGAGAGGATACAAGGTGTGGTGTTTAGCAGATTCTTTGACAGGATATCTTTATAATTTCGACATTTATACCGGTTAACAAGAAGCTAGACAAGGAACATTAGGTGAAAGTGTCGTTTTACAGCTTATTAACAACTTGAATTTAGTGAATCACCAGCTATTTTTTGACAACTTTTTTACATCTATTCCTCTGCTGCTACAACTAAAACAGAAGAAAATTGGAGCAACTGGAACGATAAGAACTAATAGAAAGTTATTTCCTACAGAACTTTTACCAAAAGAGAAACTGAAAAGAGGAGAATATAAATACTACTCTTACAACCAAATATCTGTGGTCAAATGGCAGGACAGGAAGCCGGTGTTTGTTGCAAGTAATTCCTTTGATCCAAGAGAAACCGAAACAATTTTTAGAGGAGAAAAAGATGGCTCAAAACAACGCATTATTTGTCCACAAATGATATCTAAATACAATAAATTTATGGGTGGTGTAGATTCATTCGATCAACGCATTTCTTGTTATTCGATTGACAGAAAATCTAAACGAAATTGGTTTCGTATATTTATTTACTTCCTTCAAGCAAGTCTTTCGAATGCATTGATTTGTTATAACGATCTGAGTGAACAACATATGGATTATATTGACTTCCTCTCTTCTATTTCAATGTCGCTGATTGGTGATGTTAGTACAAGAAAAAGAAAAGGTAGACCTGTTCACTTTTCTGCCCAAAAGCTAAGACGAATTCAAATGACAACGAAGAACAAATCTTTGTCAACTCAATTATTAGCACATATGCCTGTTGCTGGACCTAAAGGAAGGTGTGGATATTGCAGCACTAAAGCTCGTCCGATATTTAGTAACATAAAATGCAGTTTTTGTGGTATTTCTTTATGTGTGAAACAGCATAAAAATTGTTTTTTGTTATTTCATGAAAACAGTGCATAAGTTTTACAATTAATAAACTTCAACAGTTAAAATTTCCGTTCAGCCTGGTAGAGTTCAATGTAACTTATATTGCGCAAATCGATTAATCACCTGTGAGAACACATAAGATATGTCTAACATACACTCTTATGTTTAGAGGAAGCTAATTCAGTGATTTACTTGAATGCAATCCAACAAAAAATAATTCGGAAGTCAAAGGGATAGAACGCTCGTAGAAGTTTTCTTTCTATGTGTGGTAATCCAAAATTGTATAACTCAGTAGTATATACGAACGATTTTTGAACGTTGGTTTCCTTGTTCAAATCTGACTTTTGGTCTCTTAAGATAAAAATTGAAATTTTTTACCAAGTTAGCTCAGCCCATTTTTGATGACATGTCTCTGCTCTTTCTGTTCGAATGTGCGAGACAAATTGAAATGCAGTAAGACATACATATTTCGATTTAAAAATATTTCGATAAGAATATTTAGACAAAAATATCACGGTAAAGGTCTCGTATTAATTGTATGATAATAAGAAACAATATATCAGTGCTGATATTAATATAATTTCATTATGATAAAGAAAACAAAAGTTTGGCGTATACTACGATATCATTTTCATCGAAATATCAGTTCATTTCTCCATTTCTGATGCAAACACCTTCACGTGTAACATACAAAACAAACTAAATAAAAACGTTTTCGTTATCTAATACAAGTTTAGACAACAAAAAAAGCAATTTTGACTGTGATGATAAAGTAAAAATAGATCGCTTTTGAAAATAGCAAAAGAATGTGGTCAGACCATTTTCAACAACGTATTGTCGAGAATTTTGTTGTAATCTGCTTGAATTGTAGCATTAATGAATCTCACACAAACTCACCGTATCTAATTCAAGAACTTGCACATCTCATCAGTTCAATTGTAACATTCGTTTGTGTTGATGAATGCATCGATTATTTAGCAACACTAAAAAACAAGTAACGCTCGTCGCTATGACTCGCTTAACCCTCGACTGAATTCTATTTAACATTGTCTCTTACTGGTCGCTAGATTCTGCTCTGTTAACTATGATGGATACATGTGCACGTATACACCGATTTCTAGTGATAACGGTTCTATAAGATCCACTCTGTAAACTTTTTGTTACGGCTTTCGTATGGCAATGTAAAGCACAGTTCGTAATCGATCATCGTTATTCCTGCTTCATTTCACTTTTAACTTCTCGATTTTTTATATGATGTCAGCATAGATCAATGTAACACCTCATTTTCTTGCTCAAAAAATGATTTGATGCGTTATAGCATTTTCCAGGAAACTCATTTTTACCACAACTGTAGGGAAGGATATAGCGGACTTAAGATTTCACTGGCATAATGGGCATAATACGTGAAGGAGGTATAGGAGCTATATCGCCTATAACTTTTATACCTCCTATACCCATTATAATTCCTATATTTCCTATAACCGTTGCAGTCCCTAAAAGCCCTCAAGAGACATGACCTCTGTATCTGTTTCCGCGTGTGTTCGTGTTTCCATGGCACCCTCAGCGAGTGACACGCCCTCCGACTATGTTTCGGTCTTATATCTCCTACTGCTTTCTTAGTATTTAAACGAGTTTCCGAAGATATTCTCCAAATGCATCATATGCCCATTATGGATCATATTTTATTGGACTGTTCAATCTGTTTGATGAGCAAATTCAATTTCTGGAAATTCATTTGATATCCAAAATACATGCAATTTTCTGAAAATCGCTATAACGCATCATATGCAGAAAATCGTTTACAGATAATATAATAACTAAAGCCAATTTAAGAAACAAGCGACTAGTCATTCGTCGGCGTCCCTACGCGTCGTCACTCACAACTAGCTGTGTTCATGTTGAAGTCTATTTTCACATGAGTTCACTGTCTTGTGTTCAAAACCACACTCATTCACGTTCCACTAACTCAAAAGAATTACAGGATCTGCAACAACGAAGCCTCTATAGGAAATTTGAAGAAAACAAGTAAAGGCACATAAATCTATAAATAAGTGAACCATGACTAAGTTTATAAAACATCGCTGCGAAATCTTAATTATTTTTTTTGCAAATAACGAATATTTTAGATGCATGAATTCCTCAAAGTCTGATTCAAGGAGGAATAAAATCACAAAACACTGATCGCCTTAAAGGTCAGACTCTCCACACCTGATTGGCTGAAAGTTAGTTTTTAGGAAGCATTTCATTGGTGGAAATTTCAAACAGATAGAGACTGACTGGTCAAAAGTTTGATGTAAAAAGTTTGCCACTAGCTTAGTTCACAGATTCAATAATCTGATTGAACGAAAGCCATATACTGAAAATGGCTGAGCCGTGATCTTTAAGCCAATGTTCTTTTCACTCGGTTATAAGCAAGTCTATTTTAATTTGCTCAACCCTCTCTTCGTCGAAGAAATATACTAGCTTTCGTTCCTACACTTCTGTTTCTATTCATTTAAAAAGGCATCATATTTTAAAAGTGGATGACAAAAATTTCTTTATAGTTAGAAGTAACACGAACCCTATGGGGATTTACTGACCCTTTTCTGAAAAAAAATTTAGTGTGATTATCATTCAAAATAATTTTCATTAGGATTATCTTATATCTGAATCTCCTTAGTTGCATGGAAGCAACGAAATAAAACATCCACTCTAGCGATGATTGCTTCATAAAAATATCCCTATATATTTATATGTAAACGACAAGCAAACCTCAAGTTCGAGTTCTTCGTATTCGATTTAGTTTGATCAAGTCTAATACCGATATCTGACCATAATCAGTAGTTTGGGACGCCGTATTTTCTAATCCTGAACTCTAACTTGTTTGAACAAAACGAAGAGACAAACACTCATGTTTTTTTAAGGGCAATACTTATCAGTATACGACTGTTTCTTTAAGAAAACAGAATTAGATACAGTTCAGATGCTTCATTTTGTTCATCAAGTTCAGTAGCATGACCAGGTGACGATCACTCCAAATCACAATTCTATGAAGATAATATCTTTTTCCAAACTAGAGAATTTCGCACAGCTTCTTAAAGTTTTAGGACGCCATGATTACATATATATTTCTACTTACGCTACAATAGGCAAATAACACAATATTAGTATTCACAATTTCCTTTACTAGATATGCTCTGTTACATAAAATGTCTAATAAAGAATTATTTTTCCTCAACAATCGAGTTATTTGAGAATCTATTAAGGTACTCCAAATCTCACTTATTGCACTTATGATAAACTTTCTAAATCAACGACTAGTCGTTTCTATGTACGGTTTATTTTTCTGTCTATCTTCTGCCACATTAGGATTCTCATGCGCACATAAGTAGCTTACTCATAACATATCGATACGCAATCGAAAACTTCCAACACTCACGTAGCATTATGTAATTTTCATCAGTTTTCCATCTCTTTTTTGTTTTTACAAAATGATATTCTGCCGGATTCGTTATCAAACAAGATTAGTTAGACTCTTTGGAAGATCCACTTAAATTACTTGAAACTTATTTCAAACTATACTTTGAAATAACGTTTTAAGTCAACGTCTAGTCGTTTCCATACTTAACACCACTACATCCTTCAATATTAGTTTAGATTTGAACCGAATAGATGCATATCGTTTGAATTCCTCTCAGAAAGTTACTCGACATTTGTTAATACATTCATTAAGGAACTAAAAAAGGGAAACTATTCAAAAACTGCTACCAATAGAGTACACTACATTGTGGTCTAAGAAAAATCTTCGCCTACTTTGAATGTTATTTCAAGGTTGATGTCTATGAAGATTCAACAACAGTACATCAAGCAACTACCTCTTTTTTTTCACATATTTCTATATAAATCTTACTCAAAACTCTGACGTATAGTAATGTACAAAGAAAAATGTTTTTATTAGAATTAATGACGAACATGGATTCACAACCCTCGATTATTCTTAATTCAACCTCAAAATAACAAGAAGTTCATTAAAAAGCTAAAAAAAAGATCAAAAAAGCTTTTATTCACTTTGAATTCTGATTTTCCGTACTTTTTAACAGTTAGTCAAGTTTTATCAAAAGCTATAATTCATTCATTTTCCGTTAATTAATAACTAACAATATTGAAAAACTAACCTCAGATTTAGGTTTCCCATAGCAAATTATATTTGGTGACTTTTCATTGCACACAGTTTATATTATTTATTATTAATTATTTGGTAATAGCCATTCAGTCTTGATTTATCGATCTTCGGTTAGCTTCAATCAAAGTTTTTAAGAAAAATAGCAAAAAAACTATAAATTGCTTATTTACTTATTCTAAACCTCAAATTTGACTCGAAATTCGAATTCTAAACCTTCGACAACCTTTCAACGAGTTTTTTTTATAGAACATCACAGGTTTTAAATATGAGTCTAGGTGACACCATTTTCCGATTGAGGTGAAGACACAAACACGCCAACAACCTTTAGAAACAAATATCTCTGCAAAACTACAGACTTATTTTATGCGATATGATTCATGCTTCAATTCGAGAAACAAATTGTTATTATCTTAGCAAAAACCTGCTGCAGTCAAAAACTAATACTATCGATCGATTTCTTGCTCAAGACAATCTTTCATCAAACTTTATCAAGAATCACTATTTAAAAAAAAAATTTTTGCAGTAAAATTTTTTCAAAATCATAAAAAAAGTAATAGTACCATTCGATTCCTCGACCCCAAAACCCTTTGGTCAAACTTTATAAAAAATCATTATTTTCTTAAAAAGAGCCTGTTTTAGCAAAAAAAAATTATTTGGAAAAATTGAAAAACTAATAGTGCCATTCGATTCCCCGACTAAGAAAACCTTTGGTCATACATTAAGCGTTGAGTTGACCGTGAAGTGCGATTTTTTTATCGATTTCTTTCTAAGAACATGTTTTTTTGGACCTTTGACTCCAACGAAAAGCAAGCAGGCAAACTATTTTTTTCGTATAACCCTCTCTGCAGTCGAGGGAATATGATGTTTTTTTGACCCTGACACAAACCCACAGACAAACAAACAAACAAACAAACAAACAGACAAACTACTTTTTTTTCATATGACCCTCCTTACAGTCGAGGGAATATACCTGATTGAAAATTAACAATTATGATGCGAAGGTATTATCCGTCAAAATGATCGAACTAGTACATAATAATTTTGGTTGTTGGTTGAATGCAAATACTAACATTCGAGTTTTTCTTTTATAATCTGATAAATACAGTACAAGGAAAAGATAATTTTTTCAAAGTTTTCGTATACGATTCTGGTATACCAAATAGCCGAGAATTAGGAACAGATAGTGTTTGTAAACGATGTGCTTTTACAACTTATTTGAATTTATTCTGGTTCAAGTGAATGACAATAATCACTTTTAATGTTCAAAAGAATATCTTCGAGATCAGTATGTGCAGTAACAGTGCAGCGTAAATCTTTACATCGATAGCATTTTGTCGTACTCATTGTCATATTCAATTTAAAGATGAAATTGTTTGTATTAAACATTTTTTTCCTTTTTGAGAAATGATAAATGATATTTTATTAGAAGTAGTAGTCATCATATCGGAAAAAAACTGAAAATCAATTCGTATATCCTTAACTATTAACTATGAGCAGTCAAAATCTTATCAGTACAATCATTATTAATGAAGTATTATAGAGAAATTAATTAATCAAAAAAGATTGGTATTTATCTATTATATTCGTATATTTACATGCGCATTGCTTAAAGAATAAACACTGTTAACAGCATACTCTAACCAATCAAATAATCATTTTTAACATATATCTTATAACGACGTCTGACGACTATTTATTCTTTTCTTTCGACATTTTTCCTTTCTTTCTTTTCCCATCATACCTTCTATATCTATAAATATTTGAGTATGTTGTTCACAACAAAAACCATTATTTTTATATTTATTGCATAGTTTCCTCAATAATTAACTGTTTATTCGATACTTGCTAGTTTCTAACCAAATTTGAATTGGTATATATGTCCTTCACTGAAAAACACTTCAGGGAAAGTACTTTTCGGCAAAGAGTGGTGTTCGAAACATGATAGTAAGGGTAAAATAAGTGAACCTCTTTAAGACTAACGGATTTGTGTACGAATTAAAGAAAGTCCAACAGTCTAAACCATCCTACGAGTTTTTTGATGAAATGCTTTTTGATGATGAGCATTACATTCACTAATGATGATAAATAATAAGTATTTTTTTCTTTCCTATTTATTTTCAAAAGAAAAAAAAACCCAGACACAATTATTTATGCATATTAATACAGACAAGGCAATTAGAGATGTATTCGAATGATATGAAAACAAAAACATTTCCTGAAACAGAAAACAATATTTACCTGAAAAAAAACATGTTATTTATGCAGACGAAATACTAACATGATATTTTGTCACGCGTCAATGATCGATGCGTTTGCTTATATTTACATGTTTGCGTATGCATTTATTTCATTTATATTTACTTCATATTTGCTATATCAATCTACTGTAAACTAGAAACATTCTTACTAGAAGTTCGTCCATATAAGATTAACATCTGCTCGATCTCTCAAGCATCTATATCAAATTTTAATTCATCAATAAAAGCTATGGAGCGATCACGATCACCATCACCAGAATTAGAGTCTAAAGGAGCTCAAGCATTCATGTACACATGGCAATGGGTAGTACCACAAATGCAATGGCCAACGATGTTTACAAACAAACTTCCCACTAGCTGGCGGTGTGATAAGTGCAAACATAAGAATCGGCGTCGTCGTTTTGCATGTCAGGAATGTCTCGCCCGCGGCAAGAATTATGACCTTTGCATAAACTGCATTACCAAGGCTCCGAAGATACATCCGGGACACCAATTTTATCCATTACATGACTTACAACAATACAACATCGTTTGGTGGTATTGATATTCTCGTTCCAATTCTTAGTATCTTATACAAGTGAAAATGACACAAACTATTTCACACAAAATCTTCTATTTTAATCTGCTTCACTAATACCTTTTCTTTTTCAATAAATGAGAAAACTAATTGGCATTCGATAGTAAGAGACAGTCAATCATATGATTGTCATATATCTTTGATATGTATACGATTTGAGTGTAGCACCTGATTACATGAATTCGACTTAACCATGTAACTGAACAAGTAACGTTCATCGTCAAGCGATTCACTTAGCCCTAGACTGATAGAATACATGTAAGGAAGTAATAGCATAAAAAAGCTACATTAAAAAAGTAATACGCAAAATTGATAATATGATCAGTATATCTTACGCGACCGTAAAAGTTAATTTGGAGAATTCTCACTCTGAGTATAGATGATGCATTTACAAAGGAGGGGGGCGGGTTTTCTAGCAAAATCGGCCCTATTCAAAAATTTTGCTGGGGTACTCCTGATTACGTGATATTTGAACAACGCATTCGAAAATCACGTAATCAGGGGTACTCTAGCAAAATTTTTGAATAGGGCCGATTTTGCTAGCAAACCCGCCCCCTCCTTTAAGTTTTTTATCGTTTTTATTTTATTTCTTTTTTTGCTTTTATAAATACAAATAGCGCGCAATAAGATTAGACAACAATACGAATTTTTTATAATTATATTGGCGCTATTTGTTCGTACAAAAATATGAATTATATTATTCATAAACTTTGAGTTTTATTAATCAAAATTTTATGTTCAAGTCCGCTCATTAATTCTAAACTATTAATAAATCATATACTTATTGATACACCGTTGCAAATCAATCCTACAATACTTAATAATTTAAAGGATTTATTTAAATCCATACTACCCCTTTAGTCTGACTGTTACTAATTGAATGCTTTTGTAAACCGTTTTACACCAGTATCTGAATTATACTTATTTCATTGTCATTTTACTAATGATTATTATGGATTCATTTACATCAGTCTTTAGATGGTCATTTGCACCAAAAAGAAAATGGTCATTTGTGCCAAAAAAATGGTCGTTTGTGCCATAGTTACATGGCCATTTGAACCATAGTTACCTGATTAATTTCAACAAAAAATGGTCATTTGTGCCCAAAAAAAATGGCCATCTGTACCATGTTACCGACAATTCCCGTTTTTAGACCCTATCCTTTCAGTCTAGGGAAATTATTTGTACGACAGTTACTGTGGGCATTTCAGCCATAGTTGTTAAATGGTCATTTGTACCATATCGCGTTACCGACAGACAGACAGACAGACAGACACAAGTGAATTTACGTTTTGCAGACCCTAGCCTTTCAGTCTAGGGAATTTTTTCTCGATTGTAGTTGTACATGTTGTCTGCCTCTGTCTCATTCTCATTGAATCATAAGACTACGTACCACATAGATCTATTGATGATTGCCATGTTCAATACGAATAGATTTAAGAAAAAAATCAAGAAAACTTAGAATATGCATTCAGTACTACTGACACTCTTCATACAGTAAACATAATACAACGTAAGATAATACTATTCATCGATAACAGTATTTTATTTAGAGTGAGTTTATAGAATGAATATCAAAGCACCATACAACGTGTTTCGACCTTTGTTTAAGGATTTCATCAGATAAATGTAGAATCGATGTAACATTGCATTAAATTCTATCTCAATTAAATCAATAGATAGTTATAAGAGTCAAATCTCTCAATATGCAATCTATGAATATATGGGATGAGAGTGAGGGTGAGTATTACAAAAAAGACGAGCCACGATCGGTTTCGATTCTTTCTCAATGAATCATCATTAGGTAGCTTTAGCACACTCTATTGAAATTTGAATATTCAAAAAATTGAAAGATTCAAAGAATCTTCAATTCTCAAAATTCAAATTTTTAACAGTAACAGAGATTTCTTATTTGCAATAAGGTGAGGTGAGTATTACAAAGCAGAAGAGCCACGATTAGTTTCGACTTTTTCTCAAGAGATCTTCATCAGGGTGAGGGTGGGAATTTGAAAGGATAAAACATCACGACCGGTTTCGCCTTATTTCAAAGTCTTATCAGGTGACTTAAGTAATCTACACGGTTGCCAAAAATGTTTTGCCAGGGGGGTAACGCTATAGTTTCAAACAAAGTAGATAATGAATTTTATACCAGCAGAAAGCTCGTCGAAAACGGGATTTATTGGTACTAAATAGTACGTTTTATCAAAACCTTTTAGTGTCGAACTTAAAAGACCTTTAGAAATTTGATACTTTTTGGGGATAGCAAATAAAGCGTCAGTAATTTCAACATTGAATAAACATTATTTTCCTAAACATTTTTACATAGTTCGATAGAGCTCGTCAAGCTCTACAAATCTGTATACATCAAAACTTTTTAAAGTCATTTTTCTGAGATAAAATATTCAAAAAACCAGTTGGAAAATGTCGCAAAATATGAAAAAATTCGTCTTTTCCATCTTGATGGAAAATATTCGACTTTCCAACGAAAATAGCTGCTTTTAGTATTTTCACCCTCACGGACGCTTCCGGATATATTCATTAGACGCAGTCTTTTTCGTTGCATCTGGAAGGCGTATTTCCAAGCGTCTGTGGTTGTAAAAATACTAAAAGCAGCTATTTTCGTTGGAAAGTCGAATGTTTTCTATCAAGATGGAAAAGACGAATTTTTTCATATTTTGTGACATTTTCCAACTGGTTTTTTGAATATTTTATCTCAGAAAAATGACTTTAAAAAGTTTTGATGTATACAGATTTGTAGAGCTTGACGAGCTCTATCGAACTATGTAAAAATGTTTAGGAAAATAATGTTTATTCAATGTTGAAATTACTGACGCTTTATTTGCTATCCCCAAAAAGTATCAAATTTCTAAAGGTCTTTTAAGTTCGACACTAAAAGGTTTTGATAAAACGTACTATTTAGTACCAATAAATCCCGTTTTCGACGAGCTTTCTGCTGGTATAAAATTCATTATCTACTTTGTTTGAAACTATAGCGTTACCCCCCTGGCAAAACATTTTTGGCAACCGTGTATATGAATGGTATAACAAGCTGAAATTAAATTGAAAAGTCAAAAGATCTCTAATATTAAGTTCCAGCCTATTTTATCACAGATAGTAGATCTTCTATAATCAATCTTGAGGGTGGGTTAGTTAGAAAGCACATCGGGATTGCGATTTCGTTCTTCCTTAAAGGGATCACCCTCACAAAAGTCGATTTTTCAAAAAAAATCAATATTGACTTTTTTTCATAGAAAGGTGCGCTTGAATCTCGGCTTTCAGAATATGTATAGGTTTTAAAAAAGAGAACGGTTTTTCATAAACTTATAGAAAAAACTGTCGATCACATTATCAAGAGTTTTAACAAAACTTTTTGTAACCTTTTTAAAACATTTTTTCTTTGAAAAAAATTGTTTTATCATTCGTACAAACGCTCAATAAATCATTTTTGCACCGATCTTTATGCGTCTCTAAATATTCTAGATATGGATTTTTGTATTTTTAATCTATCCTCAGTAATGAACATCTGTAATTGAAGTATAATGTGTAAGAGTGCATCCAAGGGAATTTAAAATTTTTATGAGAAATGATTTTTTCCATTTGTTAAAATGAATTCTATGAAGTTAGAATTCACCAATTCTGCCGATTTTCTTATTAAATAATTAAAAAATCTACTAGGTTGGAAAAAATGTTTTGCACGCGGGTTATTGCTATGATTTCAAGTAGGAAACATATTGAATTTTATACCAAATGAAAGCTCGTGAAAAATAGGGTTTATTAATACCAAATAGTGAGGGTTATGTAAACTTTTTAATATCGAATTTAAAAAACTTTCAGAAATTTTATGCTTTTTTGGAGGTGGAAAAGGAAGGTGCTAGTAATTCAAAAATGGAGTAAAATGTTTTTCTTGGATATTTTTACATGCTTCGATAGAGCTGGTTGAGCTCTACAAAACTGTATATATTAAAAAAGTTTTAAACGGGATTCTTGGGTTGAAGTTTACTGAAAACTATCTAAAGAATGCACCAAAAAATCCGCATTTTTTACACTTTTAACAGGGAAAAAAGTGGTCTTATTTTACAATAAATTCAGCTGTTTTCCATTAGTATTCTTATGTAAGATGTTTGAAAATTTACTCATTCGATGGAATTTTTCACGCTGCATCAAATGAGTATATTTCGAAACGCCTTAGGGAGTAAAAGTAATCAAAAAAAGCTAATTTTATTGAAAAATCGAATCTTTTTTTTCCGTATCAAAAATATCAATTTTTTTAACGTTTTTTATGATTTTCCAGAAAGTTTTTTCATTTTTTTATCAGAAAAAAATGATTTAACATTTTTTTAAATATATACAGTTTTGTAGAGCTCAACGAGCTCTATCGAAGCATGTAAAAATATCCAAGAAAAACATTTTACTCCATCTTTGAATTACTGGCACCTTCCTTTTCCACCTCCAAAAAAGCATAAAATTTCTGAAAGTTTCTTAAATTCGATATTAAAAAGTTTACATAACCCTCACTATTTGGTATTAATAAACCCTATTTTTCACGGGCTTTCATTTGGTATAAAATTCAATATGTTTCTTACTTGAAAATCATAGCGATACTCCCATGCAAAACATTTTTTCCAACCTAGTAGAAAACAAAAATCTATAATGTTTTGAAGTTAATAAAACATGAATAGAATTGTTTATAGTTCGCCTGTAATATTTTATTTGTTTTTGTTGATATTCTTTTAAGTTTTTAAGACTTAGCAAAACAAGCGACGTGAATAATTGATTTTCAGATAATATGGTGGCATAAGAATATATGTATCACTTGATTTCGAGGGGAGAAAACTTATAATTTGAACAAGACAGATGATGTTAGTTTACTCCATTTATTATGCATTTAGAAAAAGTCTAGCGAAATACATTAAAAATTTACCATTTTATTATGATTTTTGTAAATTTTAACAAAAAAAATAGTTCGAAAAACTTATGTATCGTTTTTCTCAAAACATGAATTTTTACTGCTAAAATTGAAATAATTTTCACATAGTTCAAGATAATCCCAATATTTTTTTTTTGTTTTCAAGATCTAGATAAGACTCAATTTTTGTCCGAACGGATTTTTCATAATTGACTCTTGGCCTGAGAAAAGTGAACCTTACTATTGCAGGGTCACCCTTTTTGTGCCTTATCGATACGCCATGTGTACTAAAATGTTCATAAAAAACGAATGGAAAGGAATTTCGAAATTCTGTTCGAACAAAAGTTGGACATAGAGATTACATAATCCTCGTCAGAAGTCTCTGGACATCTCAAAATCCAATAAAAGCTCAATTGTTTTTCATGGAATTGTTACCAGAAATAGAGCTAAAAAACTGTAATCGCAGCATCAATCAGAGCTCGACCGATTGAGATAGAACGAGGTTCGACTTCAAGCATTGCTTTCAACTTTCATAATTTTGATTTTAACATTCAAAGAATTTTTTCAACTTCTTACACTTACTAACTCACAGCGGATTTTCTGTCGCATTGTTCCACTCAATTTCCATACAAATTAAATGAAAACTTATGTCAAAGATGCGAGAGACAATCCGCTGTGAGTTAGTAAGTGTAAGAAGTTGCAAAAATTCTTTGAATGTTAAAATCAAAATTATGAAAGTTGAAAGCAATGCTTGAAGTCGAATTTCATTCTATCTCAATCGATCGAGCTCAGATTGATGCTGCGATCACAGTTTTTTAGCTCTATTTCTGGTAACAATTCCATGAAAAACAATTGAGCTTTTATTGGATTTTGAGATGTCCAGAGACTTCTAACGAGTACTGTAGCTTTAATTTAAAAACCAACTCAAGTTCTGTATGTTTAATCGTAGTAAAGTTACAACGGTTTTTTTAAGAAGTTAGTAAATCGATTCGAAATTTGGCTTAGTATGACATATCGGGCTGAAATTTTTACCAGCAGGGTTTCTCATTAGGGCTGCTCATTCATGAAAATTTCGGCACAAACGGACTGTTATAAATAGGAAATTCATTGTGAAAAAGGGGTCAGGAGCTTAATTCTATCGATAGAATAGAATAAGACATTTGGTTGTTCTCTTCACGAAACTCGAACCTATATTTAAAGATTACTGCTCGGCTGTCCTATCAATTAAACTGTTTGATTATTCTCTAATGCGAAGGCGAGATTATATAATGGTAAATTATATAAGCACATCATCATACACAGATTCAAACCAGATTTGTTGATGAATCCTTGAACATGGTTCGAAATGATTATCGTTTGCTTTTTTGAGCTCTTCATTGTTGTATAAACTCGCTTTTCTCTCATTTCCATTCTTTCGAAGTACAATTTTCTTGCGAAGCTTTACTTTTTCCTCCCTCAAAAGAAGAATTAATGCAATTAAACATGAAACATTGCATTTCAGAGTTGTAGACATTGTATAGAGGTAATTTTCTTAAAAAATATGTTACTCTCTGGATAATACAAGTTGCGTGAGATATTAACAAAATACTGTGATGGCCATTTGTTCTATGTGACTAGTAAGTATAGTTGACAGTCTATGTATTATATGTTTTTGACAAAGTCAGCTTCAAAATTTAGCGTTTAGGAGTGTCCTCAAAAGACTACTATAGCTCTTAAAATATCATATCTACTGAAGTGAAATGTAAATAGATTTGTAAAGTGATTCTTGACTTTTAAATGGCCATATTTGAATTAAAAAAATCTCTTACTTTCTCGAAAACGGAAACCTCATAGATTTTATTGAGCATGATCAGTATAAAGGATTCCGATTTAGGAAAAGGTTTTTTCCGTTAATTTCTATACAAAGTTATCTTCTATGAGATACTGAAAACTGTATAGTTTGAGTGATCCTATTGTGAAACTATAAAAAAGACTAAATATAGCCACTATGTTTTGAACTCAATAAGTAGAAATGCAGGTTACAACTAGCGATCTAAAAGCATAGATCGACAACAAATTTTGGAGATCATTAGGTGATTAATTTCTTGTCAATTTTTCATGAGAAAAATCTACAAAACTTAAATTCTTTATATCAGTTTCATGCCTAAATCGATACTCTGTTTATTATTGCACAATACAAAGAGAAAATCAGTGTTTTTTCAAAATTTCTTTTTATCATCCAATAATGTTTGGAATGGACATGCGATTAGAGAAATAAAAACTCAAAAAAATGAAAATTTTATTTCTCTCAAGAGAAATGGAAATTTTAAGTTTTCCTACGGAAGACTTTTAATTATTTTTAAGTATATAGTTTAAATATTAGGCTACATATTTGAACATCGTTTCATTTTTAAGAAATGGCAATATGTGCCAAATTTTATCTTCGCTGCTTGAAAATCACATTTCTTTGTTGTACAAATGCCTTTTGCAGTTACATGTTATTGTAGAAGTGATTACTTCTGTACTTATCACCGTGTTCGGAAAGTCTCTGAAACAAGTTTACTGGGGGTACAGTGGTATCATTTTCAAAAAGTGAAAGCTCGTCAAAAACGAGATTCAGTGATACTAAACAGTAAGAGTGATGAAAACTTGTGTAAGTCGAACGTAAGAATGCTTCAGACATTCTATGCTTTTTTAGCATTGAAAAGCAAGGCACTAATAATTCAAAAATGAAGCTAAAACTTTTTCTTATATATTTTGACATGGTTCGATAGAGCTCGTCGCACTCTACAAAATTGTTTATATTGCAAAATGTTTAAACTCCTTTTTTCGAATGAAAAAGTCGAGAATTTAACTGAAAAACCTCAAAAATCCTTCAAAAGCTCAGGTTTTCACGTGCTTGAAAATTATTTGTTTCAATTATTTTTTACACTCATCATCTATTCAGAATCTACTCGTCAGATGCAGCGTCAAAGGCTGCGTTTAGAAAGTTTATTCTGAATCGATGGTGAGTGTAAAAAGCAATCGAAACAGGTATTTTGATTGAAAAGTCAAATATTTTTCAGGCACGTGAAAATCTGCGTTTTTAAAAGGATTTTTGAGGTTTTTCAGTTAATTTCTCGAGTTTTTTATTCGAAAAAAGGAGTTTAAACATTTTGCAATATACACAACCATATAGTCAGTAGGTATACTCACATCGTATACATATCAAAGATGTGCGACAGTCATATGATGGTTTCTCTTACTATCTAATGTGTCAATTAGTTTTCTCATGTATTGAAAAAGAAAAGATATTAGTGAAGCACATTAAAACAGAAGATTTCGCGTGAAATAGTTTGTGTCATTTTCACTTTTATAAGGTATTACGAATTGGAACGAGAATATCAATACCACCAAATGATGTTGTAAGTCATCTAATGGATAAAAGTGGTGTGTCGAATGTATCTTCGAAGCCTTGGTAATGCAGTTTATGCAAAGATCATAATGCTTGTCGGCAAGATTGAGCTTTGCTGACACGTAAAACGATGACGCCGATTCTTGTGTTTACAATTATCACATCACCATCTATCAGAAAGTTTGTTTTGAAACGCCATTAGCCAGTATGTTTGTGGTACTATCCATTCCCATTGGTATGTTACTAGTTGAGCCCCTTTAGCCTCTAGTTCTGGTGACGGTGAACATGATCACGAGTGTGATCGTTTCATGGTCTATATTGATGAACTAAAACCCAATATAGATGTCTGTGGGATCGAGCAAATGTTAATTGTATGCAGACGAACTTACGGTAATAGGTTGTTTCTAGTTTCTAGTAGATTAATGCTGCAAATATGGAGTAAAAGTAAATGAAATTAATTTAGACACAAACATGTAAATATAAAGACACATGTAAATCATTGGTACATGGCTGCATATCACGTTAGTATTTCATCTATGTGAATAATTTTTTTAGCTAAATACTGTTTCTGTTTTAGCGAATGAAATTTTTTCGTGTCGTTCGAGTGCACATCTTATTGCCTTGTCTATCATTAATATGCATGAATAATTATGCCTGGGTTTTCTTTTCTTTTGAAAGTAAAGAGTAAAGAGAAAGAGTTATTATTGATCATCATTAACCCTATTATACCAGTCGGGGTTATTTTTGACCCCACTTTCAGACCTTCTTTTCAATAAAGATTTTTCGTATCAAGTTAAGTGAAACAGCCTGATATTTTTGGAATATGTTGTAGGTGTAGTGGAGAGACTATGATAAAATTTTCACCTCTATATCATGACGTTTAAGGAAAATACTAAAGAAACAATAGTCAAAAATCCTTCATTTGGCGACACACATTTCTCTTATGTTACATATCCAATATATTTGATTTGTTTTTGTTCCAAAGAACATGTCATGGTGTAGGGCATGATGAAGTTATATTTTTTACACTTAGAAGAACTCGACCATGCTCTACATCATGGCATCTCCTTTGAAACAGAAACAAATCAAATACATTGGATATGTAACATAAGAGAAATGTGGGTCGCCAAATGAAGGATTTTTGACCATTTTTTCTTTAGTATTTTCCTTAAACATCATGATATAGAAGTGACAATTTTATCATAGTTTCTCGACTATGATGCATGTCTGTATTATGTCATCTCCTTGAGAAATCGTCGTACACTTTGACTACACTTTGTTTTTTGTTTTCATCAAATTCATTGTTCTGTTTTGCTACAAAATCAGAATAAGATGCATGATGATGCTTTGTGCCTAGAAAGAAGAACCAAAATATTATTTCACGTATTATTACATATAATCATCGGTAAATTAAAGATTAATATGGATACACTCCAATGGTCTGTAATTACAAATGACCAACTCGCCTGGTACGCTCAACGACATAGAATGGTCTACTCATACAGTTAACTGTAACAACAGTTGATAAAAATCAAAATAAGTGCATGCAAAATTTGATTTAAGCAAATGGCAACTGTATTTCATACTGGGAAGAATCATTTAAGATGATACATTTATTTGATAGAATGAATTCAATGTAAAAACTAACGATGCAAAAAAAACACAACAACAACAAAAAAAATGAGGAAAGAGTTGTTGTATTTAGAAGCACGGATAAAAGTAATAATGTGACCGACAAGACGACAAATCTATGTCTTGTACTAGTTCTTGCAGAGAATTATTTATTTGATTCTAATCATCTTAATCACTATCCGTCTACGTATACCGAACGTATTCAGCCTCGCCAATTTCAAAGGTTTCGCTTGAACTGGAACTATCGCTTTCATAATCGTCAACGACATGTGCAGCAATTCCCTTTGCTTCAAATTGTACAGTTTTCTTATAAGTCACTTGAACTTTCCGACTGAGTTTGTTTGAATGGAATTCTTGTATAGGAGCCAATTTAGCCATTTCTACATATGCAAATAGTCAATTAATCACAATGAACACTACATACAGAAAAAATTTTCATCTTTAACAATCATGTGTGTAATACGAAAATCTAACTAGATACGGCACAAAAAAAGAACATAGCATACATTTAAAGCAGTCTATTTGATGTTGGCAACATCGAATGGGCACTATTCTTCCACTTATATGAGTAAAAAAGAAATATCCAATTCGATTGAGCTTGCTATGTAAATGGTAGTTTTACATATGGGTCAAACAATCTTCTGTCTCTACTACTACTACTTTCTTCCACCAATACCTTCCTGTCAATTGGATCCTCATCTCTCTCGGAATACATTTCCGATTACATTTTTCTCACACATCATGAAGCACTGAGAAACATATTGTATGATTGTTGACCAGGGAAGCACTTTGAGTGAATAACACACTGTACATTTCTTTGTATTTTACCTTCCAGTGTGCCCCTATTTCATAGTTGAAGTTTTGTCTTACAAATAGAACTTCTGAAAAGTGTACATTAGCCGTGAATTTCACTCTCACAACATCACCCTCTCGAGTCTTTATTCCACTAGAAGAATTTTTCATAGCCAAAAGTCGGAAAACATTTCATTATTATTTGACATCACTATTTTCATAATATGAGTGTAAAGTGCTACAGAAGGTATTCGTTTGACATTCGCTTGTCAGAGTATGTGTGCATTATAATTGACAATAATTTATGAACCCTGAAGCATTCATCAGTGTGCGTCTGGAACTGAGTTTAGTATCACTCATGATGCAGTTTTCTGTAAAATATCAGACACTCTTATCCTCAAGTTTTTCCCAGCATGATAGAGCATGCTCACTGAAATGATACAAAAACTAAAATTTAATCATTCTTTTTAAAATAAAAGATAAGATTTCAGATGATCTCAATTTTAGTAATAACCTTATTGGGATATGCTAAACGATGGTAGTGCCACTGCTATATCCCATCAATTACGCTTTACGATAGATTTCTTCGATTTATTTATGGTGAAAGGGCCTGGTTTCTATATAGTTTCTATCAAAATTCTCTTTCAAAAGATTGTCTTCGTCTTATACTTTGAAATAAATCACACTAAACTAGAGACGTTTCGTTAAAACATTGAAAACCAACAGGAATAGGTAACAAACAGTTATCGTTTTATTCTCCAAGGAAAACATCATTCAATGGTTTTTTTTTCTTTCATATTAAAATCAAAATCATTTAAGTTTCAAGGCAAACTTTTTGCTTATGCTTTCATGTGTCATTCAGACTAAAATTCTTACTTTCTTCGATGGTTTCATGTTTCAGTAAGAGTAGATGGTCTGAAGCAAAATTGGTATGAGTCCAAGCTATTTGCTTGCGATTCTGTTTTTCGAGTTGGCGTTTTAACTTCTTTGCAACTATTTGTAGCATTTCAATAAAGTTACCACCTCGCTCGATGAAACTAGAACAAAAAAATATTTTCAGTACACCGATACTATTGCTTTCTGTTGAGAAACGATTGATTTTTGTTTTTGTGTCACTATCGAGAATTAGCAGTAGTTGAACCCATGTGTTCATAGTGTTCGTAGATACACTAATATGAATAACGACTCCTCACGCGCTTAAGATTCACTATGTTCTTCGATCTGCACGTAATCCAAATATCTCCTTTTTAGTCGAGACCGTTTTTCACAATAGACGTTTATATTTAATCTAGTGTTTTGTTACATTTTTGTACGCCTAGGCTTCATCTAACACTGCAAAAACCAATTTCAATACCTTTCAAGCCTAATTTTTCTCAATAAAATTTTAGGACACATATACAAGAAGTATTTGTGGTTATTGCATTCTTGAAAAAGTGAATCATAAAATAAGAAATACTTTTTGTATTCGCTAAAATTCAATTGAGATATATTTGATAGGAAAGATACTCTCAGTCACAAAATTGTAATGGAAGCCTGGATTTATGCCTATGGAACTGCCATGAAAGATGTGGCTGAATATAGATTACTTTTGTCAGAAATGATTTATATTGAAAGATAACTATTTAATGGTGTGTACAACAGTTTGTTTGCATTCCAGTGATTTAATTAGCATACCTTTTTCAATATTGAAAGAAATCTTGTTTTGAAATAGTTTGATTGCTACATTATTCAACACAGAATAAAACTCATTACAAGACTTGTGTCAATTTAGAGAATAAGATTTCAAAGAAATAGTGAAAATGTATGTAACATGACGGAATGATACATTTTCACATATTGATCTTCTGCATTTCTTTAGAGACGTTTGTTATCTTGTTTTGTAGAGCGAATATTCTTCGCCCTCATTCCCAACTGAATGATATATATATATAGTATCCAGCAGGTGCCGAGATCTATTTTTTTGGGATTTATTTGGATTTTTTAATAAATCCTCATACATCTTAAAATAAATTCCACATAGCTCCTATTGAGGGTGAGGGCAGAAACTAAGTGAGGAAGAGGGCGAGTGCGGGGAATGGGGAGCAAGAGTGAGGGTGCGCTGAAATACTAATACAGCTATATGGTCCCAACAAATCCTTAGTAAATAAATAAATCCCAGAAAAATAACTCCCGATATGCCCTCGTCGTATCGAAATTATTTCTGTCAGAGTAGCGGTTTTGCTCCTATGGCTGTAAGTTGAAGGTAATATATAAAAGACCACAAAAAACACTAGATTATTCATTTACAATCAAATACACAATCTTTAACACTGTAATCGAAGAAATAAAATATTCGTTCGCTATTCTATTATATATGATCATTTGGTATATCTCTTTTTTTCCTTCGTCCTCCTATTAACTCATATATGTTTGGATTTTTCCCTTTTCTGTGAATTGTATACACTTGGATTTTTCTTTTCTTCCTCACCCTCAATTAGGTACAAGTAACGCTCATCTAAAGGCTCACTCAGTTCTTTCTCGTAGAAAACGTGTTTCTAAACTATCATCAAGCTATTCCTTTATAAAAATAAAAAAGCCGAAGTCAGATTCAAGTTTCTCGATTTCAACTGCCTTCGATCAAATTTTATAAAACCAAATGTTTTTGTTAAAAACTGGTCCCTTGTTTAAAGAATTGATCAATAAAAATATTTTTAAAAAACAGACTTTAAATTTGACTTCTTCGAACCCTATTACTCTTCGGTCGATCCTTATGTTTTTTTGACCCTCTGTGGACATACAACCAAGCAAGCAGTCAAACAGTTTTTATTTGCAAGACTCTTTTCTACAAGAAAGAGAACACCAAATGGTATTCTATTTCGTCATTATTCCTATAATCAAGTTTTCAAAGCGCCAGGTTCCACAACATTATTTGTGGAAGATGTTCTCAATGAAGCAACAAAATCATTGTGAGAAATTGTTAAACTACAAAGTATTACTGGTGGTCAAGGAATGTTGAAATGTGATCGTAAAGGTGGTTGTAAAACAAATAGATGTAAATGTAAACAAGCGAAAGTCTTATGCAACTCACGTTGTCATCATTCAAGAACGTGTAATAATAAATAGTAAATAATTAGAATATAGTTGAATTTATCTTTTCAATGTTTGAGATAACTTCTATAATTCATTTTATCGAAGATGTAACTTCGACAAGTACATTTCTATCGAAGCAGTAACTTCGATGGTGAAATTTGTCGAAGTTGTAATTTCAATACCCCGTTTTATCGGAATCATAACTTCGATACTCTTCTTTGTCACTTTCATAACTCTACAGTTGATGATAGTTACGTCAGAGTCTAAAATTTTGGTACAATATCTAATAAAAGAATATGTGCCCAAAGATAACTAAATGCTAGAGTTTTCAAAAATCCCGAGCCAAAAACGTAGAAATATTGATTCGAAGAGTCGACCGCGAATGATACAGTTTTCATGTATGAATGTGGGAGTTTTGTCTTTATGATTACCCAAAGACTCACTCATTCTGAAGCAAATTCTCTCACATTCTAATGTGAACTGCTCGTGTCTACGTGAAACTTCCAGTAATAATTATAAGATAAAGACTAATGGAATCGTCATTTTGCACACTATATGGCGACGTTTTCAGGAAAGGCCACTTTATCCTTAAGCTTCTTCTGCTTGAAAGAAAATGGACGTATCCTTGTTTGAAGCATATCTCAAATCATGTTGTGATATCTTCTGAGAAGTCTAATCATACAAGAGTTTAAAGTAAATAAACAGTTCCATACCTTAGAAGATGCCCTGTGTACAAGCTGTTTCCTTTCTTGGGTGATAAAGCTTCTTGTCCTTCTGCGCATGCATAGCCAATGACGACATTTTCCACAAAAGCACAATCTCTCATATCGGCTAAACCATCGCGACCAGGTGAACGACAACAATCAAGCAGCAAGATAATTGCATACGGTTTCTGATTGCCAATAGCGGATAGAATTTTTGTTACATTTATGAAATCACCGTCTACTCCATATAAGATATTTTCCCGATTCACCTGGCTACCATGACCAGAATAGTAGAAAACTACAAGATCATTGGCTTTTATTGTGGATGTGAATTTTTTGACAATGCGATTCATGGTACTACCATTCTTGTCAATGTATGCATGTGCATCGAATCCAATGTTTATAAAAGATTTGCGCATGGCCAACGCATCTTGCTCGCAGCAAGAAAGAGTTGAGAGACCTTTTCCTACAAAAAAATTAAAGCGTATTAAGGTAAAATGGAAAAACAATATGAAGAAGAAGAAGAAGAAAAAGCTTTTGATATTAGACTGCTTTGCATGATAGTGTATCATCTATAGTAGCACATCGAGCAGCTTCATATGTTTTCTGTAAAAAATAATCGGATTAATTTTAGGATAAAACGTAAATCTCCTGTAGACAGCCTTGTTGTACTCAATTATCTAAGCTTTTCATGTATAGCAGTGACTAACTACAGACGTTAGTCACGAAAGCGGCGCACATTGTTATGATACGATTTCAACAGATAATGAATGGATTATGGTCGTTTTCGTCAACTATTTCGAGTCATATTAATAAGGTTACTATCTAATAGATAGGCGACTAATAAACGACAATTTCACGTTACAAGTATTGTCTCAATAGTTACTATCACTCGTTAAAAAATGAGCCTCGTTGAAAACTAACTCGTATGTCTAAAATAGAGAAGCACATTTATATATCATATGCTAGATAAATAGTATTTAACAAAGAGAGAGAGAGAACTGAAAATTTGTATTAAGATCCATCGTTCTTTAGTTCTACCTTCAAGATAGAATTATAAAATCTTTATCCGATATTTCTGGTCGAAATTTACAACATATCGAATCTATGAAAAATTAATAATTTTTCTTTTCTTCCTTAAAATATGAATTATTCATCTGTTCAACCTTAAAGTTTTATCAAGTCTGATGCATAGTAATAGTACGGGGTATACACAAAACATTTTAGCATAACCAATCAGTTGATTCTCAAAATATTCCGACTGAAAAATTTTTATAGTTCTACATCGCCCTCACTAAATTTGAGAAATTTTCATAAAAAAAAAACATTGAAAATCAATCGTTCTATATTGTTGTTTTGATGCAGCAACTTGTATGCATACTGATATAATGATTATCCATAGACATATACTATCCTAAGTTCAACAAACTTGATTGATAGTAGATAAGTGAACATGAAATTTATCGGACATTGAAAACTTCACATTTCAGTATTCAATCTTGGAATAAAACACACAATCGAATGGATGATCGATCAATAGCTGTTCGTTAAGATGAACTTAATAAAAAAGTATCTCTACCATTGAGATTGTGTGTCTTTCAAAGTTTTCAAATGATTTAGAGATGAACTAGATGTTGATCTCTAGAATAGATGCTGCATTTTCATCATGTCTCAAACTATTGTGTAACATGTTATATTAAACAAGAAGAAATGAAGGCATCAATGCGAATCAATAGAATACACGTGTATGAAACTATAACCCCAAAACCTACTCTTCACGTCTTACATTGTCACGCAGACATACATAATAAGCCTCACCTGTATATTTATTGTTACCGAAGAGCACAGCCAGTTTTCTGCTTGTTTTTGATGGTGTCCAAGGTTTTTCTACTTCATTTAAGGAACTTACATTTCTTGGAACTCGATGTGACATCGTTCAGATTTTCTACAAGAAATAAAAAAAAATCCAGTATGCAGAATGAAAAGTAATCCGGTGATGAAATATCTTTCACTATTCTGTCATTCGCTTAGTTTGAAATCATATATCAAAGACAGGAATTTGTCTTCAATAAAAAAAAAGAAAACGATAAATTATTTACTGACGACTGATCTAAGAAAAAAAATTTCATATTCTCAGAGAATTTCTCTGAAATATTTACTAACGTGGATATTCGTTTTATAATTATTTCTTAGGACATGATTTCATCAAAGGAAGTTCATTTATGGGTTAAACTCAAATAAGTTTGTCTTACATTCGAGTATGAAACTATTGTACTTCACTGGTATTCATATTAGATTAGATCTCTCTTCTTCTATTCTCTGCTGTTGTCATAGATGAACAAGTAACATGATGTGATCATCATTAATCCTCTATTAAAAGAATATAGGCTACTTCAAAATGTAAGCAAAAAAAAGGATGGTAGATAGTTGATACTAACATATGCAAGGCGAACTATGTGCGAAAGATAATTTAGACAAGAAAAAATATTGTAGGTGATTGCGGCACAGATCGCAATGAAGCGGGCATTCTCATATAACGATGCGCACATTCAAAGAACAAAATAAAAAAACAAGTTATGAGTATCTTGATTGAAACAGAATGTTAAAGAAATGTATATATAGACAACTTTCTTAGCTCATTATCTTTTCACAATAAATGGTGTATTTCCATTTAAATACGAACGGCTCTACAAGCATTTCACAAAAGGATTGGGAAAGATCATTTTGTGTTTAATTTTTCAAAATTTAGATTTAATTAAATATAGATAGAATCCATGCTTCTGATCCTATCAACATTTGTCTAGTAATCACTTGGAAATCAACGTCGAAAATCTATGGCGCAGTTGCTAAAGGATATTAAAATAAGAATCAAACCGATGTGATTCAGATCCTGAATATTATTATAAACTGCCGGTAACTAGGAAGAAAGAAGTGACTAATTCAGTTGAAAATCTATTTTCTATACTTTCATATTTCTTTCATATTACACTTCATAGAAGTGTACAATTTTGAATAGATATACCTTTTTGTTTCTACCAATAAAGTTAGATTTAATATTTATTTTACGACAGATTTGTGTACAGGATAGCTTTCTTATAACTTAGTTTTGGTATTCATTTAGGAGAAAATTGAGTAAATTTTTATTTTCAGGACAACAATAACTTTGATACCAAAATAACATAATAAAAAGTGAATGATACTACTTGAGAACAGAAAAATATGGTTGATACTCCTGTAACTATTGAACTCTTATGAAGAGACTATAAATTCAATGGAAATAAACTTACTTACTATAGTCGTACGAAAAAATATGTTGTCACGAATAGAATAATAGTTTAATGTTGTAATATTGTGCTCTACATGAAGGTATAAAATATTATGTTGCTTATATAGATATTTCGAAATGTCCTTACTTTTTTGGTCACGCGCGCAATACATGAGATAATGATCCACATTGTCTCAATCAGATATTGCATTCGTTTTCAGTGAAAATTACATTTCTTTTGCTTGTTCTGTCTTTCATCACTCGAACAGTATAAGAGATTGCTTGCTGTAATTATTTATATTACTGTTAAAAGGTATGTCATGTCAATGATTCACTTGATTTTTTCCCACTTGCAGTATATAATTAAGGAAAAAATGGAGTCTCATTAACGACAAGTTATTATTGAATGAGAAAGTCTTGTTTTCAAGTATTTTGTTTTGTTTCCTTAAAAATTAAATGAACTATACATAATACCAAAATTTCATTTGTCCAATGGTAATATTTGATAGAATAGATGTCGAAATATCACATTAAGAATTTTAAAAAAAATCTACATGATATTTAGTTTATTTGTAAATACATTTCTCTATTTAGTAATTATTAAATGTATTTCATTAGGAAATATTTTAGAGAGATTAAAACTTTCATCATAAATTATTCTCTTCATATAATTTATCGTATTTATCATTTTAATGCTGCATGACAATATTTTAGGAGTATAATATAGAAAGAAATTTTTGAGAACATGATTAAGTTGTAGAAAATCAATATTAAAATATTTCTCAATGAATATATTGTTAAAAAAGGTCAATTTAAACTATATAATATAATGTACTTTAAAAAGACGACACTCTTGCCAATATTTTCTTTCTTATTATTTTTTTTTATGATTCATCGATGTCTACATGATATTATCTATTAATTACACTAACATAAAATGAATAATAAACAAGGCTTTACATATTCAAACATATTATTTATTCGTTGATATATAGTATATTGAATTAAATGATCTATTTGTACAGATAGAAAGGGTAAAGTCTACATTCAGGAATAAATATTGTTCTTTGATATTTTAAAATATACAAAATACGTTAAAATACATTGATGTGGTTTAAACTACTTTCAAACATTTCAAAATATACAAAGTACATCATAGTACTTTTAAAGAACGTTACAATAAATTGTTCTATATTAAAGTATAAAACCACGATGTTTCTCCGTTGGTCTATATACAATATTAATACATTTATATATATATAAAGAATCAAAAACAAGAAAAAAGGTCTTTGATACTTGCATTATTTATAACAGATAAAAAACTGAATTACGATTATTTTTGATATATTCATGAAATTTAAGAATCGATGTAGTGATGTATTTGACATTGTACGACAAGTTCTAATGAAGGTTCTATAAAACATATATCTGTGGAATATATATATTTTAACTCAATATCCAAAAAGGAATGTTCAGTTGAACTACTTACCAAGCATGTTTGCTACAATAATGAAGATGACACAGGCGATGATAATAAAGCTGCTTGATTACATATTCGGTTTTTATGATAACTTGACTGCTGCAAGTGATAAGGCATATGAATCCATGAAGGGTGCTCCCGCGACACTTGTTCTGCCCAAATCTTTTGAAATTTTAAAAGGTTTAAAAATGGAATAATCTTACATCGATGCTCAAATTATTCAAGTACAAGCTGGTGTTTAGGCAAGCATGAAAACGTGAGCAGTTTCGTCAAGAAGCACGTATTTTTTTGAATATATTAAATAAAACAACTACAACAAATATTGAAAAAGTACTCGGTTTAGCTAAAAATATTTCATCGAAAAGTTCATAATCACATTCTTCCTATTATTTTGTTTTTGTTGTTGTCTTCTATTATTGTGTTCAATATATCAATTTAATTTAAATTGCTTTTGTAACTTGTAAAAAGTCTGTTATCTATTGTAAGGGAGCAAGTGTCATGGAAGCACCTTTCGTGATACCAAGGCATATATATGTATTATGATTTGATTCGTTTTGGGTACGAATGAAAATGACAAAAATGACCAACTGTTTATATGTAATCCACTTGCTTCCTTATAATTCAAATCTAGAAAATCAAACATAATGACTCCTTTGTTCGAAAAAACGAAGTTGAAGGTCGAGAGATCTATTTTCAACATTCTTCTCTTTTCATCAAATATAAGATAAGAAGAGTAGTATTCAAAAACATTACGTATAACGATTGAAAATGTCTAGAAAATTTATGATACCGTTCATTTATATACAGTTGAATACTTGGAACCTTTATGTTCTACAACTTTATTTCCTTTTTGTATATATGAATAGAAATGAGACACTAACGTATACAAAAGACAAAAACCAATCAGTCAATCAACACTACAAATTCAAGACGCCAATTAAATGTTCAGTAAAAGCATGTTAATTTTGAATGCATATCGAATGATTCTGTTTTTAAATATTCATTCCATTCAAAACATTAATAATTCGAACGATTCATCACATGTAATTCGTGGATAGGTTTTTTTTCTCATTAAAAAAAACAAAAAATCTCTCGGAATACAAACAATTGATGTATGTTGTACTACCGTATGTATTGTAAATTCGTTGTTTTTAATCATTCGGAAGATTTTATCCTTTGAACTATTTGGAATAGAGAATTCATAAGATGAGTATCCCTTCATAGCAAAGTTGAAATTTGTTCTAGTTTGCTCGACTCACTACTGCTATATGTGAATACCTTCTATTTTGTTACATTCTTCAAGAATTTTTCGTGCATTTATGGATTAGATAACTCATTTGTGATCTTTGAATCATTTTCAATAGGATTTAATAAATAGTCAAAGTCGTTTGAATAGTCTTCTAGTGCAGAGATGAAATCATGATAATGGTAATTAGACTTACTCTCAATTACTTGATTTTTTTCCAACTTTGAACTCATGGAATGATTTTAATCGACGTCTATGAAATCCAAATAGTCACTAGTGCTCAGTAGTTCATGCTTTCATAATAAAATTTTTAAAGACAAATCATTTTTGTTGTTAAGATCTTTCTAACTACTACTAACATCATGTAATCACAATAATATTTACATATCAATAAATTCTAAATAAGTAGTCTAATATTAAAGTGTCAAGTATTATCTCACCTTATCTTTTTTCCTATACTAGCATTCTTTTGCATATTGAAATATCTTTCGGCTAGGTTAAGTAACTATATATTTCAAATAAGAACAGATCAACTTTATCAATTGTCAAGAAATCGTATTATTTGTTTTTAAAAAAAACCCAAAGAATAGTCACCTGTTTTTCAGTGCTAATTTATATGAATTCCTAGTCGAAATGATTCTCTTGCCAGTTAAATCGGAAATTTCGACTGGTTGAGTTTTGTCGATTTTTCATTGATTTTGTCATGAATTTGTGTTCGATCGGTTCTGTCTGCTACGAAAAATTCAAAACGGTTTCAAGTATAGTGACCATACAATTGATATTGTTGCTCTTCTATTAGAAATAATAGGAACTGAAACAGTCTTTGTCACGCTTTCATTTATATTGAATTGAGAAATATGTCATCTGATGAGTCACTTAGACAAGGATGGAATCGGAATCATAATAATTATACTCACACATAGACACTCAACAAAAATAGTGAACGTGATATTTATTTATTTAAATTACTCTGATTTGAGCTTTCGAATGAAATTTGAATTCAGTTTTTTGTGATTTCACTTTGAATCAATTGAAGATCTTAGGCCGCTATCTGATGATCATATCTGTCAATATCAAAACAACACAAAACTAATAAGGGTAGCTATTCTCAACATAGATTGATTGGATTCTTTAGTAGTAGGAGTTGAAACCGGTTGGAGTCAGTAATCTATTATTCAGATTTATGATGAAGATTATCTTTTTATTTTTGGGTCAGAAGAAGAAAGGATCCGTGGTCTATTGTCTAAAATTTTCATTTTTATTCGACTTCGAATTAGACAATTATTCACAATAAAATCAACGTTGACATATCTATTAATTAGATGATATCATGTTTAAAAGTGTCCAACATCAACGTATGGAGTGTAATACACTGAGGAGTGTACATCCACTTGTTTTAATCTCCCATGAGTTTTTTTGTTGAATGGAACATGATAAATACGAGCTGTTGCGTATACGTTTCCGGGTAATTCAACCTAGTTTTGATTGAATATTTTTCAATGAGAAAAATAAGAAAAAGTTTTCAGTACCTTAAAAAAATAATTTATTTCGGCTACATTTTGATGTTGTACTAGAACTGGTTTCAAACTATGACTTTCAGGTACATGAAACTATTCTTGAATTTTACGTTTCAAGGGTTTTTTATACTAATAATAATTATAATTGAATATTGATCAACTAAAATGACAATTCGATTCTTACCATGTTCCAAATTTCAAGATCTTCTTTACTAAGATACTGAAAATTACTAATACCACCGGTTATGAGTCTACAAAAAAAAATAGATTGATTTGATGAGATAGTCCAATATTTGAACAACACACTTACACGTTCGGTTGCCAAGCAACAGGTTGTATAAATGCCATCTTCAAATAATTCTGAAACAAAAGAATATTCAACGTTTGTCAATCAATTTGGTTTGTTCTATTATTATTTAAAAGATCTCTTCTACACTTTGTTGTTTCTTATTGATTTATTTCAATTAAAAACAGAATAGACAAAAGAGCGAAATAGAGCATCGCATTATAGTTCGTCGTTGAAATTTTTATTTCTATTTCATTTTCAAGAATGTTATATATTTGTCAATGTATTATTTCTTAACATTTGACTTTAAACAATATATAAACAAAACTCACTTATACTTTTGATTTTAACAGTTACCGAGTCCAAATGACCAAAATGCTTGTCGATGTTTGCTAAAATATGTGAAAAATAAATGTCTTGGTATTTTTGCGTCGCAATGAAAGACGCGAGTCATTTATATTCTGCTCGTTTTCTTGTTGGATGAATAATATTTTTGCTTTTCGTTCCGGTCGAAATGCAGCATTTCTTATCACCTTTTTTCCATCAATAATATGCATGAAAATATTTACGTCTGGGTTTTTCCTTTCAAAAGTAAATAGGTAAGAAAATGAATTGTTTTTTTCAGTTATTATTCATCATCATTAATGAATATTCCCTCGAAAGACTCGTAGGCGATGGTCTAGACCATTGTGTACCCTTTAATTCCTACACAGATCTGTGTTAAACTTGAAGAGGTTCATTGAATTTGCTCTCAGTCTCAACTTTCAGACACCACTCGTCACCGAAAATTATTTTCTTTCAACTTTTAACTTTTTTCTAATCGAAGAGCATACAAACTATTTTTCCAATGTGATTAGCAACTAGCAAGTATGGAATAAAAAGTTTATAGAGGAAACTATGTCATAAAGATTAAAATAAGAATTTTTATTATGAACCTGATATTCGAATATTTGTAGATTAAAAATTGATTATTTAGTTAAGTATAGGATTTTGATATCGGATTAAAAACAAAATTAATATAACAAAAGCTAGAAATATATGTTGAACGAATTCGTGATTTATAAAGAGTAAAAGATTCATGCCAGTATCATGTCATTATCTTCTCTAATCTTCCTACATTTAGACTACAGATGTCATATATATATATATATATATGAGTAGAAAGTAGAAGTATTATTTCACGAATTGGTGTATCTAATCGTTAGTACCGTATGATTTTGTCTTAGACTTGTTCTGATGGTCTCTAATCAAAAATATTCAACTTGTCTAATGTGGTTAACGGCGTGAAATGATCTCTCAATTGATTTTACTATTCTGATTTTGATGTTAACAAGCTGAATTTTACCGATTCGTTCAGTGTTTTATCCAGGGTTTTTCGTCCGAGGGTGCGAAAATAATTGCCGCGGGGGGGAGGGTGAGGGAAGGAATTTTTTGAAAAATTGCATTACTCGGGGAAATTTTGGGAAATTGTCAGACTGGAAAAATTTTGGAATATTATCAGTGATAATTTTCCAGAACTTCCCTAGCCTGACAATCTCCAAAATTTCCCCGAGTAATGTAGTTTCTCAAATTTTCTCCAGTTTGACAAGTTATCAGACTGGGGAAATCTTGAAAAAAACTATTACAAGGGAAAACCATGCTCTTGTCATAATTAACCGCTACAGGATATAATTCATTCTTTTTAATTTTTGCATTACTTGTATGCTCCGTTCTTGGTAATCCTGGAGCAATACATTCGTGACAATCAAGCTCCAAATCGCGAATCCTTAGACAAAGGAGTAATGTTACATTGGAATGCACCACCGCTTCATCTACCAGATACATTCATCAAGTCCTGCCTCAACAACTATTTCTCCCAGCTAAAGGATAACCATCGGATTTTCTCCAAAAAAACAGAACGACATCGTCTATTTAAATTAGTTTCACCTGGCTCAGTTGTTTTGAACCGCTTGAGAAAAGAACAAGTAGAAAGAATTTCCATGTTGTACCAGGATTCTCAATTAGGAGAGGGCTGGTCCTCACCAAACTTTGAAAATATGCCTAAGTTTCTGGAAAACTTCCTAATATTTTCTGCCAAATTTTTGAAAGCTGCATGATAGATTTGAACAGAAACTAGGTTTTCAGGCTTAATTCACTATTTTTCTGGCAGAAAGTCGAGTAAAAATAGTATCTGTTCGCAGAATCTCACGAAAAGTCGTTGTATTAGGCATTCCTTGTTTAATTTTTGCCAGAAAGTCAGATGAAATACTGTGTGCCAAATTTTTGCCCCTCCCACTTTTCAAAATAATCGGGAACCATGTGTTGTACGAACAGTAACAAATAGAGCAAAATGTTGCCATATTTACTTTTATTTACTTTTTGTGTCAAATAAAGCTCGTCTATAAGTGGCGAAGCAAAAATAGCTTTTCGGAAACTTTTTGAAGAAAATTTTCCCGGGGGGGGGAGGGAATATTTTATTTTTTGAGAAATTCTGCACCTCTGGAGGGGGGGAGGCAAAACCTTTCTTTCGAGGGGACAAACGCACAGTGTAAGATGCAAATTTCCTAAATCTCGAGGGGGAAATGCGATCTCCGGGGAGGGGGGGCAAATACTCCTTGCCCTCCTCCCGCTGGATAAAACACTGAATTTGTTCGATCTATCGAGAAGAAAAATCCTTTTGTCACGTACATATCTTCTGATTTTCCCCAAAAGGTAGCCGAGAGTTTATGTAGAACACAGATAAACAATTTAATGAAGAAAACTTAAGGAAGTACATGCAGAAAAATGGTTGACTTCTATGTTGAAAACATTAGTAATTACATACAATAAAATAGAAAAAAGGAATTGATAAAGAAATAATTCTAAACAGGGCTGATTTGTTAATCAACTCGATTAGATGTTGTATTAGATATACTCTCTTCGTGGATGACGATATAGTTCTTATACAATAGAATAGCCTTTCTTTGAATTCTAACATGTCATAAATATAATTTTCAAAAAAAAGAAAGTATGTTGAAAATTAAACATCTACTACTATAAACATTGAATTAACACTTATAAAAAGCATAGAATTTCTGAAAACTTCTAACGTTGAACATTAAAAAGTTTTTCTTCATAACCCTAACTATTTCGTGCTAGTGAACCTCATTTTTGACGAACTTTCAATAGATATACAATTCATTATGTCTTCTATTAGAAATCGTAGCAGTGGTGCCTTGACAAAATATTATTTTCAATCGTGTATATTTCATAATATACACTTTGTGTGATGTACTCGCTGGCAAATCAATCATTCACTGAAAGCTTTCCGTGAAACTCGTTAATGATGCCATCCAGTGCCGATGCAATTTTCATTGAAACATGTTTGACTATAGGAATCTGAACTATTATGATTGATCGTCATTTTTTCAATCTTATTAAATTGACTTTGATTAAAATGTAAAAATCAATTGCAACAAAAAAAAACGATCTGATGAATCCCCAGTAAGCTAGGATGAAAGTGTGAATATATTTGCTAATTACTTATGGGTATCCAAAAGTAGTGAGAGTGGTATCTTTTTTGTTTACAGAAATCTCAAACAAATTTTCTTTTTTTATAAAAAGATAGAGCGTCTTTTGCTCGATTTTTCTATGCTATGAAGATCCCTGTTCATCTAATATCATAGTAATCAATTTTTGATCAACACTGTTTTTGTTGACACCTAGCTGATTAGTTTAGATCATAACGCGTGAAGTATTTTGTATTTCATTCTATCATCGTTTAATACGTTGTATTAAATAATCAAAATATACAAGCACCCAGTCAAACGTAGAAGTCTGAAAAACGCATGTAAATGCAGTATTATCGTTATATGCACACGCATGCATCATTATCATATATCATGCGTGTAGACGCGTCACACAGTTTACTATATTCGCGGTTACATGCATGAAAGTTTGTGCATCTACACGCTCTGTATTTTCCCTTGCGAGGACGTGCATGACAATATTGTAGTGATCCAAAAATGAAATACATATTGCGAACATCCATGAACACGCAAAAGTATTTTTTCCAGAGATAAGATTCGAACATACTTACTTTGTTTTATAAGACGAGCTGTTGCACCATTCAACCATTTACTTACATTAGAAAATACAATCAAAAATGAGGTTATAATGATCATCCGATAAGTGCTATTTATACATGTGCATAAAATCTAACTAAGGGGGAAAAATAGATTTTTTATGATTAGAATCAAAATTAAATAAAAAAAAATCAGTTTAATCAAAATAAAACTAATTTAACTAAGAATATCAGAAGAAAAAATGTATCATCAAATTTTTAATCTCTGCTGTTCAAAATATCAATTCAAGAATGAAACATCTGAAATCAGATATTTTTATTTTTTTTTAATTTTTAAATCTGAAATCAATTGATTTTAAATTAAAAAAAATAAGTTTAACGATTGTAATTAATCAATCAAAAAAGTCTGATTTTATTTCTTTCACACTTGAGTCTAACAATAGTAAAGAATTATAAAAAGTGGAGTTTTTCAAGTAAATATAATATAGTTATAAGAAAATTGTGACAATTTTTATCGAAAATAAATAAATACGCTTTGATAGAAAAACTAAATTCTTGCAAGAAGCAGCATGTAGAATATAAGGTAGTAAAATTTCGCATGTCAACGCAGAATCGATTCAGTATTAGCTTTCATAAAGACACTTCTTTTGCGTTGACACACAAAATTTCGAGAATATCTCGCTATTATGCAAGTACACGCAGATAATGTTTTAGCGTTTTCATGCAAGACATATTTTTTGTATAAACATGCTAGAGAATCGCATGCGAGTATCTGCATAAGTAGATTTCATGCACAATCCTGCATGTTTTACTAAAAAATTTCAAAATTTGCATTTCCATCCATGTACTTACAAAATGCAACTCCACGCGTGTATTCATGTTTTGTATTTACACGCAAAAAGTGAAAATATTTCATATAACTTGCGTGATAATGCATGGCCTATAATGATTTAAAAAATATTTTGCATGTCGATGCGTGTTTTAAGAAATTTTTTGCAAGTACACGCGTTTCTCTGACTTTCACATTTGACTGGGCTCAAGATGCAGTATGAAAAGAGAAGACAATTTCTAAAGAGTTACTTATTGTATAGTTGCATATTTTTATGTTCAAAATGAGGGAAACTCTGAACGACCAAATTTCGACATTGCGAAAACAGAATATTTTCTTCGGTAAAAGTCGTATTCGCTTTTTTCAATGTCATTTGCTTATTATTTGATATTTTTATTATAAAAGCAAAATACACTAGAAGATGCAGCGTGAAAAGATCTACAATTCACAAAGAACAGCTATAAAAAAAAGTGACAAAGACAATAACAAATACACCTCTTACCAACAAAAGAATCTGTTTTCGTAACGTCGAAATACAGTTGCTCAAAGTTTTTCTCATTTTGAAGATACAAAACATACATTTATAAAATAAGTAGTTGTTTAGAAATTGTAGAGCTTTTCACGCTGAATTTTCTAGTATGTTTTAGTCTTTTAAAATAGTTTGTTAATTAACGACAAAATCATAAAATGGGATACAAAATCCTCCACACAATATGATCTGAAATAACTAACTAGGTGTCAACAAAAATAGTTTTTATCAAAATTCCATTATTATGGTATTAGATGAATAGTGATCTTCATAGCATAGAAAAATAGAGTAAAAGACGCTCTATTATTTTATGAAAGAAGAAAATTAATTTCGAGCTTTCTGTAAGCAAAAAAAGTACCACTGCCCGAACTTTTGGTATGCCCTACGTATTTTCTAACAAGTCTATACGCCATTCGATAGAGGAAAGAAAGAGCTTTCATCTTATATATAAATCAAACTGAAAGCACAAAACACGAATGCAAAAACTTCTCATATGAACGGCATATACTATGGTCCTTTAGGATCCAGGCTACATCAATTTTTCAGTCAGCCGTGTACAGCCAAAATCAAACAAAAATGTTTCAATTGACTAAAAAGTAATTACTAAGGTCTTTGGTGATACTTTGAAAATGATAAAAACGATTTTTAAGAGGGGCCGATTTGCCTTTTTATGCGCCCCCCTTCTTTGAATCGTTTTTTATAAATGTGACAGGAAAGAACCAGAAATAATCCTATAAAAAGAATACAAAAGAAAATAAATTGAATATCGTCCCTGCTATGTAATACATATATAAGAAAGAGAAAAATCAAGATAAATAATTATTTATATTCATGTAAAAAGAGGACCGTCTATATAGAAACAGAAATACATTATTAATCACACTGGAAAAATCAGTGAGTGCATTCATTATTGGAAGATAAATAATAATAAAAATGAATTTGTTAAATTAAGTGAATCAATTCGAAAGGATTAAATAAATGATCTTATACTAATTTAAAATGAATTAAAACAGAAATAAAATCAATTGAGGATTGTCACATTAGATAGATGAAAATGTATATATTATTGAATATTTTCATAATAAAATGTTTTTTTTTTTTATAAATATAAATAACGAATTTCTTCATTATTTAATTCAATAGGCGTGTAACATGAGAAAGTTGGTCCAGGTTATCTTGCAAATG
>JAJEKB010021331.1:562660-574668 GCA_022393335.1 Macrotrachela quadricornifera
CATTTGCAAGATAACCTGGACCAACTTTCTCATGTTACACGCCTATTATCAATAGTCATCCGGTTTGTTCCTGATTTAAGTAATCGTACAATTAATACCGTCAAACGTGGTGAAGGATTATTTCTTGGGCTTTGTTGCTCTCGAACAATTTGATGCTCAAACATTAGCAAAAAAGATAGTAGAATTCCTAGAAAGTTTGAATAATCCGTTAGCATCATGTATTTGTATGTGTTTCGATCGGTAAGACTGATTATTTTTTTTCTGCTAAATATTCAGAGTATTGAGACTCACATTTTTTGTCATATTAATAGGCATCTGTGATGTCAGTTTGTCATGCAGGAGTTCATGTCTTTTTAAAAAAATTTATGCCAAAAGGCATATATATTCATTGTTCTGCCCATCGCCTAAATTTGGTTATTAACGATACATGTAAATTTGTTTCTTACATGACAGATTATTTTTCCATCGTTTCAAACATATATTCATTCTTTACTGAATCTGGTGTTACAAATACATATTTTAAACATGCACAGAGAGACCTAGGTTTAGGTAATTCTACTGCTGGCCTTCTCTCAAAATACAACTTGTTTTTATTTAATTGTCATTTGTAGTTGAATCTTCTACACTTAAATTGTGGACTTTGACACGATGGGATTCCAGATGGTGTGCTATCGATTCAGTTATTACCAATTTTCCTGCGATTATAAAAGCACTCGATGACATCAGTGAAGAAGGTAGTGGTTCAAGATCGATTAATGCAGGTGGATTAATAGTTCATGTGAGAAAATCAATATTTATCATTACTTCTTTTATTCTTCATCGATTATTTGGTTTAATTAAAATATTGAGTGATCACTTGAAAAATAGAGTCTTTATTGTCGTTTAGAAACTGCGAAGGATATTCTATTTTTTTTTCTTAAAGATCCTTCTTTAGATTATGTACGTGGTGAACAATTGATAATATCGATTATTAAACAAATACAAGATCTTCGAAATGAGCAAGCATTTCAACAAACTTATGATGAAGCAAAAGAATTCTGTGATGCTAATAAGGTTGATTTTACACAGCAATACCGATCACATCGTGTAGCAACAATTCCTTCTAGATTTGAACAATTTATCATCAATTCAACAGTTGGACAACGTGAAGTTTTATCAACATCAGCTGATTTTATGAATCGAATATATTTTTCTCTGATTGATTGTATGTTAGTAGAACTGAGTGATAGACTCTCATCAAAGACTTTAGCGATAATGAAAAGTATTTCTACAGTCTATCCTAGAAGTAAACATTTTTTGAACACTTATGACATACATGAGTTTGTTCATCACATTGATGGAGATTCAGTTGCATTAAAAAATGAATTTATGGTTATCAAAGCTATGGTTCAATCTAAAATGGTTACTGATGTTATTGAATTTTTAAATGAAATACTTCCACTGTCGAACGCATTTCCACAAACATTAAAAATGATTAAAAATGCCATCACAATGCCAATCTCGCAATTGACTTGCGAGAGATCATTTTCGAAGATGAGGATCATCAAGAATTATCTTCGGAATTCAATGACTGATAAATGATTAAGTGATCTGACGGTATTAGCAGTAGAACGTGATTTTGATATAAATTATGAACGAGTAATAGATAGATTTGCAAACAACCATAAGAATGGTAGAATTTTATTGCGTTAAGTTGTATTTTTAAGGTTTTTGAATAAAAGTGACTGCTAGTTTACACAATAATGTGGATGTCTCATATTTATACGAACCAGGTATCATTTTTAAAAGAACAAAATATTCTAGAAAACGTGCACTATGCTTTTCGACATTTTCAAAGGTAAGGGGCTGCGCTCCCTGGATAGAAATTCTTGGCGCCGCCTCTATCCTTTACTCTAGATAATAAGGTATGTTCGTCTTGCATTCATTGAAAAGAATGTGGAACATACCGACAGGCTTTATTATGCTTGGTTATGTACTTTTATTTGCCGTTTGTAAATAACTTGGATCATAATGACGCCAATGAATATGCTTGAACGTGGTGATTTCCAATCTTTTGATTCCAGCTCGTTAAAGGGTAGAGGAAAATCGAAAAACAAATTTTTTATTACGAATTCTGCTTATTTTGTAAGTTTACAACATATTGCGTATTTTAGAGAAAATTGATATTAGATATGTCTTTCGGTGAGTGAAATCATTAAAAAAGAGTTACTTTTCTTGATGTAGACTTTATTCCATAAAATAGCAACTAATGGTCTTGTTAATCATATCACATTGTCAACTGAAATATGTGTCCTAGGATATTTATGAGACTTTTTAAAATAATTGTTTATTTAATTACTAGTAGCTGTATTTAAATTAGACGGCTATTCTAGCTTTATACTGCTTCTAAACACTTTTCCTCCGAGATGTGCATCATTAAATGTTATCTGTTATTTAGCCAATTAACTTGAATGCGCATGCCATGACCTACATCACTCTTCTCGTTATTAGTAATCAACTATCGCCGAAAACTCTTCGTATTCGGTTATTCAGCTCCTACACATGTGAATCTATGTTTCGAACAGCTCGGTCTATGTCAGGACCTTGCTCATCTGTTGTAAACTTCTCTGTAGCTGAATTCTTACGACGTGCAGAGAAGTTATCCGTTCTCCAAATAATCAAAAGTAAAGCAGAATTTGATCCCGGTTTTCCGTTTCGTTTTCCTTGTCACCATAAACAAACAAAATTACAAATATTCAAATCTACTGTTCACATTTCCAGTTCTTTATCCAGCTACGATTTTGAACAAATAGTCCAACATGCATTTGCTAATGTACGTGAACTTGTAGCATCACTGATTGTTCTTATTTTAAACAAAGCTGATGATTCAATAACAATTAACAAAGTCAGTGCTATCGTCAAGGATCATTTAGAAAAAACATTAAAAGCCAGTGATTCGAGTCAAAGAGTCTTCTAATTCTGACTCGAAAACAGATAGTGAACGAAGCAGTTATGAGGTTGAATATGATTCAACATCATCAAACTCTGACTACGACCAAGACATGCCTGAATCAGAATGTTTTTCAAATGTTAGCAACTACTCATTTCGTGGTATGCACATTTATGACAACATTATACCTTCTTTTGTTCAATCATATTTTAAAGTTACAGTCAATGGACAAATTAAATTCTTGCATAAACAAATAGCATGTTGGGTGTTAATGCTGGATAAATCATCGCTGTCGTCGGATGGTTCAAGGCGTGGAATGAACAAATGACATTATGTGTTTTCGTTTCTTTTTCAAAAAGAAATTTGAAGCTTTAGTAAATTGTATTGTTTTATTCTTCGTATTATAATCAGCATCACAGAAGTAACGAGTCCTAAAGGCGAAAAATATGGTGACCTACTTAATCTGTTTTTTAGTCGTACTCCAGAATTCTAGGAAAACACTGAAAAGACAACTGAATCTATATCTGATATGATTCAGAACACCTTCCTATAAAGGGTACTAATTCACAAAATTCTGGGCTCATAATAGTAGTAACTCCTTTCACTGATGTCCTTGTAATCTATCTCTTGCGAGAGACTGAGAAAAAATGAGCCTGAACGTTTAATAATTGTGAAACTAAGCTTGTTTACGTAGCTGAAGATTGTTACAATATGCGGCTTTCAAAAGAACTTTAACAGCACAGCTTCGGAAACTCAAAGATGAAATAAATAAAAACTAAAGACAGTCAGAAAAAAATCAGAAAAATCAATCAGATTAAAAATATCAAATGTCCGATTTTAGCTGTTTCCCTCTTGATCTATGGACAAGGAGACGACTAAGGTGAAAAGTTAATAAAGATGATTATTCACAGTGTAATAGAACATCGGATATGCCTTAGATAGAAGCTTCATGCAGTTTGGATATCAATCATTTTATAGCCATCGGATAGCCCTTTCTTTGCACTATCCAGCACCATAAAACAACTTTTGCGTGGCTTATAAGCAACAGAGAAATATGCTTTACACTAAAAAGATAGTACTAAAAAATCCCATAAAAAACATGAAAAAATAACATCAACGATTTAGTTTTGAGTGTAGTGTTTCGTAATAATGATGGTTTGAGAGAAGATCATACTTACACTTTTTTAGAGTGAAATTCGTTCTATTAAATGAGTTATTTTTTTAAAATATAGAGATCAATTTTTTCAAGAGTATGAATATTCTCGATGGCGTCATGGACTGTCTCTTAAAATTGAAACATGTGCATATGATCAGCCATTATACTACATTAATATTTGAAAAAAAAACAGTTGCTCGCCACGTCATCTACAATACGTGGTAGAAGAAGAATGAATGGTTCTTTTTTCTGTTCGTCGGTTACACATTCATGCTTCATTGACTTTTCTTTTTCCCCTAACATATTTACTCGTCATTTGTGTCGCAAGTACAGCACATAGTATAGGAGATATCGTATAGTCAAACCAACATACCAAGTAACGAAAATCAGCGTGAATATGAAGGTAAAAGTGAATATTATTTTGTACTGAGCAAATTCTAATGCAAATTTTCTAGGAAACGTGTAATTGACGTTCATTTGAATCTTCTATAGGATTACGCAGGTAATCTATCTTTTAATTATGATTAATCTTGCTACTACAGATTCATTTCAATCCAAAATTAAGTAAAACCTTCATCATCATTGGAAAACTGAGATTTCAGCCACCAAAAATGATAATTTATAAACATTCTTACTCATTAATGATGTTAAGTCGAATTTTGATGTGCATTGTTTGATATCCAAGTTCTCATTAATACCATCATAGATAATGGTGTTTCATTAAGGAAAAATATTTTTTCTCGCTTGTTAGATTTCAATACTCTTTAGAGACACGAATAAGACCTGCTAAATTATCTACAACACTTCAAGAATCACAATTATCTACTGAAACTTAATAATTGCATTTTAGAAGAATCTAAACAACTTAGTTTATCTCCAGTCAAAGAAGGGCTCAGTCTGAAAAGCGATACTTTTTTTCCTATATATAGCAATTTGAAAATGTTTTGCAGAAAAAACATTGTCTGAGTTTAATTAGCTAGCGCTATTCAAACTGTTCGAGCACTATTTAATCGATATCAATAGCTATTTAATATATTCACAAGGAGGCAGGTGAAAAAATAAATCAGTTTAAACAAGTTTAAATAATCGTCTATTGTTAGACTGTATTTGATTTATGAATCAAACAGATCTATGTCGTTAATTTATTATTCACGTGTATATATTCAAATTACTGATGATGACTTTTTCTCATTCATTCTAAGGTAACAACTCCAATTTGAGCAGAAGGTGAAAAAGGAGAAAAAATAAATAATTCAATTTAAGGGGATCCCCTTTCCGGTGTTTCTCATGAAAAGTTAAGCCAAAATTTCAGAAACTTTCAGAGTAGATTGATCTCGATGAGTAGAACAAACCTCATGCTGATTCCTCATCCTCGTCCTCACTCACATGAAAAAGTTTTTGCCCGGTGAACCCATACTAAATTGGTATCATTCGATGCAGAATTTTACGCTGAATATAACTCAACTATCTCTAGATCCAACTCAAGTAACATAGCGAATCCGGGCAGTAAAAGCTCGAATATGGTGCTAATTTTCCCCGCGTTCGATTTCATTTGTTTCCAGAGAAAATTCTCTGAAAAAAACTGGACTTGAGCTTATCACATGTCTTTGTAAAAATGCAGATCATGTAATTCTGTGGATGGTTGTGAACATTATAAGAGAGATCCTAGATGTTTGTTTTGAAGAGGGTCATTTTTGGTCTTTATTGACGATTTATTTTTTCTGCGACCCTTTCAAAGTGGGTGGTTGTGAACATAACTCATCAAGTTGTGGGTGGTTGTAAGGGTCACTTATATGATATCTAAAAAAAGTTAGGTGGTTGTGGTGATTGCATAAATTACAGATACCCAATGCTACATGTGAGTTTTCAACAAAAATAGTTCTTATCGCGATTTTATTATTATGATACAGGTTGAATAGTGATCAAATAGCATACAAAACATAGAACGAAAGACGCTCTATCTGCTCATAAAAAAACAAACTTTTTTAAAGCTTTCTATAAGAAGAAAAAGTACGTTCATTACTACTTTTGGGCATTCCTAAGTAGTTGAGGCCAACATTCTTTTTTGTTTGGCCAAAATTACATGGGGAGGTGCCCTCAATTGAAATTATAGAATCTAGACTATTTTTTCCTCTTCTAAAGTGCCTGTTCGCCTTTTTTTGGAATTATTTTCTAAGTGTGAATAGGCTTTCGGAGATCCATCTATATTTGAACTCTAATTAGCCAACTCATCAATTATAATGTATTTTAAGCACTTCATAACGAGTGCTTAAACTATTGTAAATTAATTAAGATGTTAGATTATTCGTAGATTTTGTATGGAAAAGAGAAAAATGGGTAATTAAAAAGCCGATACTTAGTTGTAGAATGTTTTGAGAAGAACTTACAGTGGTTTGCCCAGAATCAGTTGTCGCAACAAAATGATGCTGGTTTTGTATTCCTATGTAGAAACTTTTTTTTTGGAGAAGCCTCTTCGAAGATTCTACGCTACATTCGACACGAGAACTCTATTTTTGTTACAGTACATAAATGAAGTAGGCTTCATATGGATTTCTTAAATTTATTTTGCTTAGTTTTACACTTGGCAAAGTCAATTAAACAAATAAGAAGAGATCGTGTTCTAAAATACATTATTCACTGATAAAGCCGACCAACAGCATTATATTACAGCCACTAACAGAAAAAAACAATCACTCGATTATGGCTTTATCTGAAAACAATGTTATTTCCACAGTCGTCTCGCTGAACGATGTATCTAATACACAAAATTCAATAGCAGTACTACCAGAAAAAGTCTATATCGTTCATCTGAAGGGTTCAGACCTTTTAAGATTCCTATTAGCATTAACCGTAACCATACATCATTATAGAAATTTCTGTGTGTTCTTCCCTCAAATTGAAAAGAATGCATGCGATATATGGGCACCTTATCATGAATATTTTCAATGGGTCTATGTATTCGGCGAGCGTTATGCTGTTCCAACTTTCTGGTCAATTAGTGGAGTCACATTTATGAAGATTTACAATCAGAAAATTTCTGAAGGACAAATCAGTCTGAAAGAGTTTGCTATCAATCGGATTTCTCGATTATATCCTCTGCATTTTGTGTCCCTGTTCATAGTAGCGATTTTGCAATACATTTTTCATCATATTTACAACAGATACTTCACATATGTTAACAATACGAGAGAAGCCTTTCTTGAAAACTTATTATTTATTCAGTCGTGGAAACAGGGATTTCATTATTCATTTAATGCACCATCTTGGAGCGTTAGTACAGAAATCCTAATTTATTTTTTATTCTTCATCCTTTCGCATAGTCAAATGTTAAAAACATTATGCAGAACTACGGTTGTCTGGATCTTTTTTGTCTATGTAGCGAAAAAAAATCTTATTTTTGCAAATTCAGACACAAATCTCTGTTGTGCACTTTTCTTCACTGGTTGCTTAGCCATACAACTAATCGACACTTTGAAAAATAAGCTCTTCAGACTGATATTTATTGTACTTTTGCTTGCATTATTAATATTACACACGCACAATAGTTTTAACTTTGATGTAAAGAATAATCTTGTTTATGTATTATTATTAGCTACAGGACTTCCAGTTCTTTTCATTTATGTGTTCAATTTGGGAATATTTAAGAAAATTAATTCTCGCTTTTTCAATTGGTTTGGAAACATGACGTATGCGTTATACATGCTGCATTTTCCCATGCAACTGATAATGATCCTTATTATAAGACCAAGCAACAACGATATTTTCCCAAAAAAATGGATGTTCTTAGTCTATTATTTAATGATCCTAGTGTTGAGTAAACTTTGTTATAGTTATTTTGAACAGCCGATCCAGATGTATCTACGATATATATGTACTGAGTCAAACTTTTCATTCAGTAAAATGGAATGGTTTATCAACTCTATGAAATCGAGTGTGTTCAAATTGAAACAGTTCTTGATGTGTACCATTAAGAAAATGGGTTACGTTAAAGTACCATCAAATGATACAGCATTATTCGAAATACAATCCCAATAAACCCTATAATGAAAGAACCTTCAATTCTCAGTAACAGCAGACAAGTTTCTATCCAATTGTATTTTTCAATGAATGATAGCACAAATAACAGACTATCAATTTCACAGACAATTTTGTTCTTATACGAAACTATTATCTATTTCGGAATAAAGGAAGGATGCTTGATTCTCGAATAACTTCTTAACAGTGATATATATCCTAGAAAAAATAAATTTTACACTGTACTTTGAGGATATCATTATCATAACAGGATATTTTTTTAAAATAATACCATATTCTGAAAGCGAATGGAATTTTCTATCATCCTGTACATTTATATCTTATTTTGCACTTATGCATTACTAAAATCAATTGAATGCAGTGAAGACACCTTCTTGTCCAAAGTCCCATAAGCATAATTTCGTCACTGTCATCAAAGTAAGTTTTTAAAGATTTTTATTACTATCGAAATATTTTTATAACAAAAAAGGCAATCATATATTCTGATAGCGCTTGAAATTCTCTATCTTCCTATGTATTTGTCTCTTGTCTTGCGCTTACTTATTATCAAAATAATTTGAGTATACTGAAAACACCATAAATCGACAAGTACAAGGAAATTCGAATTTTTTTGCTACCTTTTTTTATTTTCTTCGTCCAATTTAAGGTAGCCCTTCTTCATTGAGTAGATTGGTTGAAAGCAAAAAAAAACCCATTGGATGCTCAGCGAGCCTCGGTGACCATCCTGTGATTGAACGTTTTGTTTTAGCAATTCTCGACAGTTTTATCCGTTTGTAGTCTTTCTCTTGCCAATCGACAAAGATCCCTAAAATAACGCGTTAAAATGCATAATACTCATGATGCATAAAATCCTTATTTTGTCGGATAAATATTGTAAATATTCAGGATGAAAACCTACTAAATCCAATCAAATTTTTGTGTCAGGTATGACCAGTTGCATTCACTCTACCTGACACTGATATTATATTTAACAAATCGTACGAAATCTTCCATAAGACTTGGTAAGATTTGGTGCAAAAAATTACATTTTTAGCAAATCCCGTCAGGTGTTATGAAAGATTTTGTAGGATTTATTAAATAGAAGATACCAGTATCGAATAGCGCCAATAAAACTGGCTATAACTGATACAACAATTTGATTGGATCTAGGGGATTTTTATCCAGAATAATTTACAATCTTTATCTAGATAAATAACGATTTGATGTATCTCTACGTAGTACTTTTCTACATATACGATTTTTTTGCATTTAAAGACAGCAACATGCTAATGAATACTGGCAATAACTTTCCAACTTTTGGACTACTTGATTACCAAAGAAACTGTGCTGCTTTATATCCAATCGTAGGATCACTTAGCTCCAGATCAAAGCATCATAGGATACAGAATAATTACCTTTGGTCAATAACAAAATATTGATCTCAAAATATTTTATTTACTGATTTTCAAAGGTTTGGTAAACTAAATTTAAACTATGTAAATTTCTTCACCACACATTTGCTAAGAATACATGGACGTTCTTCTTGATAAAACCTTCATAAAACAAACTGTTATATAATCAATTTGAAGAGTATAACTAAATCACTGTTTTCTTCTGCTCGAATGTAGGCAGTGACTCATCTAAATAAAGACCGCCAAGAACTACATCGAGCCATAAATTATAAAAGAACAATACGTTATCGTACACGATAATGAGCATTTTTTCAGAACTGTTCGTTCTTTTCCAAAATGACTTGTAATTATACGTAGACTACCATCAACCATGTCATCTTTCATGATTGTTGAATATAAGTTAATCTGTCTCTTAATTATTACGTATTGATAATATATCGTCATTAATGAAGATTTCGTTACCATTCATCAGAGTGTATGCTATCATTGAACTGTGTTATTATTTTTCAACGTATGTTACTAGATCTTGGTCTTCGTCACAGTGACAAACATCTAGCTCATTCTTTGTTTCTTCAGATCATCGTTTGGAGGGTAACGATCATCTTTACATGAATTTATTCAATGATTATTTTACTTGTTCATGGTTTTCATCATACAAGCAATATGTTCACATTGAATATGTGTTTAGTTATTATATGCGATGATCTCTAGTTTATTATCTTTTTCCTATGTAACAATTTGAAATTCAACATTTATTGGTTGGAAATTCGTGTTTGTTTCTACTTTACGCCTGTATAATTTGTTCTCTTCAACTACCATTGGCATTTATAGTATTTCCGATCCATTGATTTTAATAGTTCATCATATAAAATTGTTTTTTTTCAACGAAAATATTCACCAATAATATGCATTGCAATTCAACATATAGCTGAATTTTTTGTTGTTGTGTCAAATATTATCGAAGATCAACAGATACGAGTGATCGATAATGATCAACGACGATGAATGCTCAGTTTGATATTGAGACATGGTTGCTAACGTTGGAAAGATCTCTTCATAGATGTATTCCGATCCATAAGTGTGTCAATTAATGACTAAACAACGACGAATGAGCTAAACACAAAGATTTCTTTTTGATTACTGTATTACGAGTTCATAATTAGAAATAATATGATTTCATTAGAAACATTTCTTTGTTATTACTTGATTTATTAAAGTAGTTTCAGGAAAATAACGATTAACCTAGCTTGAAGAAATGATTTACACTTATTCAGTGTCAGTTAATTTTAAGTAGTAATATCTTCATTGCATTCCATTTGATAAGGCGCGCAAAGAGAGGCTCGTGAAGAGAGAAGTCAAATGAGAAAAATACTTAGTCAATAAGAACTTCCAGTCGCAGTCATAGCATTAACCATAGGATGAACTTCATTATATCTATCAGCATTATATTGAAAGATCATCGATAGTTTCAGATTTGTTTTCTGAAATATTTAAGAAAATAGTTTTTAGAATAAAATGTCTGTCTGTTGTCCCTCATGCAGCCAGACAATGTTTTGACTATCTTGAGGATGAGAGCGAATAGATGAGTCTCTTATCTTTATCCTCACCCTCACCTTCACCCAATCACCCTAGGATGGCAAGAGACAATTATAATTCGATGCGTGGAATGTGAATAAGTGGGTATGAATATTTAATTCTTACACTACCTGTACTCGTTCATCCACTGAGTCCATGTACAGTAAAGGGTAGATTCATGGATCTCCAACTACTTTGAGAGTGAGTGATAAGAATAGTATAACCTTCATTCTCCCTTATCCACTCACTTCCTCGTCTTACCATTGCTTCGAAACCAAACATATCATTTGGCACACATCATTACATTCGTTTATCGTGTGTCGAGATGTACCATTCAAAGAGTGACTAAATGAACTGTGTGCAGATAGGCAACTGAGGCAGACCAAAGTCAAATCGAATTATTATAAAGAAGATTCGTCGATTGAACGATGTATATTTGAGTGAAATCATATATTGACAACAATGAAAATAAATATATCAATGAATTGAATGATTTTCTCGATCTTTATTATTTCTTGACATAAATCTGAAATAAAAATGGTGGACACTCATTTTTTCCCATTACTTTTCGTCCCTTGACAATTTGTCCCATGTTCTATGTCCCTACTCGTTTTATAAAATGATCTGCTAGCTTTAGTAAATACATTGGGATCTTTCTGCCACGTAATTGTTATGACCGTCACCATTATTTTGACCATAAAATCGTTGTATTCGTTATCTAACATTAAATCTTGTATATCCATTCTGTATATTCTATATTCCTCTCTCTCTTCATACTATCTTCTCTAGGTCCTTATAATCACTATCTCTTTGTTTTCATGATATCTCTCTCTCTTATGCTTATATATTCGTTCGCCGGTCCGGCCTATAAACACCAGCAGTGTCACATATCCAAGAAATCGGGGATCTTGGAGATCTCCTG
>JAJEKB010021331.1:575068-596910 GCA_022393335.1 Macrotrachela quadricornifera
GAGATCTCCAAGATCCCCGATTTCTTGGATATGTGACACCTCTCATAAACACACCGATTTTAGTTCAAATAAGCATATAATACAAGTCGATTCTTACGTGATATAGTAGTAATTCTTTTCTTTTTCACTAGTAACCAAGTGCTGCTCTCTATAAAACTCGATGAATGATATTCAAATTTTGAAAAGTAAGCGAGGATATCCGATTGTCTATCATGATGGATTTGTGTACACGCAATATCGACTGATTGATGAAAAGCGTATTTTTTCGATGTGAAAGCCGTGACTGCAAGAGTAAGTGTTAATGATCGAGTTCTTTTAATGTAAGTTGGATTTTGAATTTTATTTCAGGTCGTTGCTACACGAATGTAACAATGGATGGTTTTCTTCAAGAACCATCGTGCCATTCTCATGCACCCAATCCAAATCGGCTTGATGTGATTCGAATTCAAAATGAAATTAAAGAACGTAGTGCATCATCTGAAGAAGCAACAAGTATAATTTTGCATAATGTCTTACGCACGATACCACTTAGTATTGCAGCAGATCTTCCATCAACGGAAGCTTTCTCACAATGTACAGCCCTCGCAAAAAGTTCTGAGACAATCGAAAATAGTCTCCTAATGCTCTATGTTTAAGTCAACTCTGGCTTTCAATACATGGTTAGTATTGTTATTGATCAGGCTTTGATATCTTATAAAGCAAACCAATAATTGTCCGTTGATTCGGAAAAAACAGTATCACATATAAAATCTTCAGCAGAAGAAAGTTCTGGGACAGCTTTCCTTCTCTTCATTCGTCAAGCTTTGTTCGAATGAAAATGGTACCATTGGAAAGCTCATAAAAAACTGAGCATAACTGATATATTTTCGTTGCCAAGCTCGTGGGAAAAAGATGCTTTCGAAATGACAACTTTTTGCTAGAAAGTGCTATTGATCATCAAAAACGAGGGTGGGTGTGAGGGTGCGTATAAATAGATAAACTACCACATTTTAGAATTTGATCCCATTCAAAGAGATCAGTCTTCAGGTGGCGTAATAATCTGCATTAAATAAATTGAAAAATCTCAGAAATTCATAAGAATATCGAACGTAATCGTGTTGGTCATTAATAGTAGTGGCGTAACCAGAAAAAAATTACAGGGGGGGCCTCGCCCCTCTCAGAGTTTTTGCGACGGATGAAAATGTTTTTTTTTGCTCAGGGATGTCCAAAAGTTTTTCGCATCAGAACACAAGCTACTTTTTCCAAATATCGGAAAGCCAAAAAAATCTTGCTGTTTCTAGTGGAATTTTATGCAAAGATTTTGGCGTTCGAAAAGCTCTATAAATTACCAAAGAACTGCATAGATTTGTCGCGAAGTAAAAGCTTTTGCAGGATTTAGAAAAAATTCTACCTTTTTTTGTAAGGATTCGCAAATATACAAAAGTCTTCTAAAAGCACCAATTTTTTGAATAAAACAGACATAGTACTCAATACTTTCGTTACTATCGGCTTTATCGAGATTTTTGACCAAAATAGCAGTTTTGTTTGGCATTTCCTGACTAATTCTGGTGTTTAGAAGAGATATCTGTAAAGAATGTGTGAAAATGTTAATGAAAACTGCTGTTTCGCTTCAAAATTTCGTCAAAACCGACTCGGACAAAGAAAGATCAGCAGTTTGTTTTATTCATTCATAAAATTCGTGCTTCTTCGAAATTTCTGCGTATCTGATTTTCAGAAAGAAAAGTCGTCATAGAAAGCTTAGAAAATTTCTCAATATTTATGCTATCGAAGGTGGTCAAGCTGAGAATGATTTTTTAAAAATAACGCTTTCCAGCAGGGAAAAAGACTTTGGCAACCAGTTCAGACAAATTTCTCAGTTAGAAATAGCCATACTTGATATCTCTCAACATCACTTTTCTAAAAAAAAGTTGTGCTTTGAAAAAATGCCAAAAACTTTGAGAAACTCAGAAATATGAAAAATATTTGTTTTACAAAGATGACCAAGTTGTTTATCGACTACTCATAATAAAATGCAAGTTTTCTTCGGCCGATACGACAGTTTTCTTTGAAAAATGACCATTTTTGCTGGATAGAAGGTTTTGAGCTTGTCACAGTCCTATAAAACTCTCAAAAACTGATCCTATGAATCACTAGTCTCAGCATTTTTGCCGCCGAGGGCGGCCACGCTCGCGATGGTTGTAGAAAACTGAAGTTTCTATTTTCTCCAATGTATAAAGACACATTTTCTCCAAGGCCACCACTATAACATCTTATGATGTAAACGTGGAAGCGTCCGCTCGTTTCGAATTAAAAATTTTACAGGGGGGCAAAACCATTTACAAGGGGGGCATTGCACCCCCGTGCTCCCCTGGTGGTTACGCCATTAATTAATAGTAACAACACAAGGGGTAAAGAGCGGGATCCTGGAATCTGGAATCCAAAATAATTTAATGGTATCCTGGAGAATCAAACATAATCCTAGAAGCGAATGGAATCAAAAATCCAGCAACTGTCAGAGGATTTCACGATTCCAAATATATTATAATTTTCATTAAAAAACTTTAAAAAGTCATAGGGAATCCTAGGAAAGCAGGAGGAATTCTTTAGAATCTTTGAGAATCTCGGAGAATCCCCAGGATCCTTAAGAATCCTTAGAAATCCTAAAGAATCATTGGAGTCCTATAGAATCCAAGACACCAGATTCTGCTCTTTCCCCCTTGTAATAACAATTTGATTACATATGGAGCAAATTATTGAATAAGCCATGATAGATTGAACAATAGAATCAGTTTTAATATTAATTAAAATAATATTATCTAAAAAAGAAGTGAATCTTAAATTTAATTATTATTAACATTTATGGATACATAAATTCTCTACAATAGTGCTTGAATAAGGAAAAATTTTATTTAAGTAGAAGAAAATGAAATAGGTAATAGCTAAGAATGGAAGGGGATGTACTGATGAGCAGAGTGATTGATCAATGTTCGGGTCAAATGATTACTTTCACCGAGAAACTAACAAATTTAAAATATGACGTGCTTCTGGCGTGCTTGAATAGAGATCCATGAATATCAAGGTATGTGAAATTTAGGTATAAAAATGAATCCGAAAAGGTTTTATCCACTATTGTAAGAACAAAACACAGTGTTGTTTGGGCCAGTTATGGGTTTTGTAGGGACTACCTTTCATATGGTCCGAACAATACCATATTTTGCTCTTATAATAGTAGAGTGAATTTTTCTAGTGCCTAATAGAAAACGCCGTCTCCATGAGCTACAGGGAAAATTTTCTCCACTATTATAAGGACGGAACATAAGGTTATTCGAGGCAATCTCGGAGTTATCAAGGATACTGTTTCATATGGCCCGAGTAATCCACTGTTTCGTCCTTATAATAGTAGATAAAATTTTCCCTGTAGCTCATGGAGACGGTGCTTTCTATTAGGCACTAGAAAAATTCACTCTACTATTATAAGGACAAAACATGATATTGGTCGGGTCATATGAAAGATAGTCCTTACAAACCCCATAATTGACCCAAACAACACTGTGTTTTGTTCTTACAATAGTGGATAAAACCTTTTCGGATTCATTTTTATACCTAAATTTCACATACCTTGATATTCATGGATCTCTATTCAAGCACGCCAGAAGCACGTCATATTTTAAATTTGTTAGTTTCTCGGTGAAAGTAATCATTTGACCCGAACATGGTCAATCACTCTGCTCATCAGTAGACACCCTTCCATTCTTAGCTATTGTCAACAAGAAAATAAAATAAAATTTTATGCTTCATTCCATTAGTTCCGAAGAACTTGTTTCAATTTCTTTTAGATTTTGTTTCTTCCAGTCAAGTACAACTGGTAAATCTACTTAAGGACACTTTGGTAAGTAGTATAGCCAGTTACAACATTGTTTAAATCGTGTAATTCAATTATCGATTCTCTCTATATGTGTCTCTCTTACTGTCATATATATGCGACGAATTGATCAGTCACCTTTCTTTGCCATAAAAATAGTTAAAGTATTCATTCAGATAAATTTTGTGCAATACTCTATTCTCTTTCACATCTAAATGGTATTCATTCATTCTAGTTTTTGGCTTGTATTAATTTCTATATACAATTTTAAATATTCAGTACTTTCTTTCAGAATCTCAATATTCTGTTCAATTGTTCCACAATATATTTAAGTGCTCACTGACAATGCATTTTTCTCTGTAGGATATTGCACTACAGTCATTAACATGATCAAAGTTCATTTTGAGAAACAGTTGAATAATAAAAACGAAAATCATTTCGAGCATTGTAAGTATCAATAGTGTACAACAAAAGCAGAACAACGATCAACATAATAATAAAACACAACGAATTAGATAAAACATTCTCTCATAAAAAATTTGTCCTCTATTCTAGCAAAAAAATATTATTCTGTTCATATGAGTGTCAATCAAGATTGTTTTTTTTCCGATTTGAATCGTTGGTATCAACCATTATTTCTAAACTTGACAAATGTTTTATTTCCTATCGATTGATGTAGATCGATTATTAACGAGTCCATCAATTGGTTCAATATTCTTTCTAACAGATAGTGCATTGTGTACTAACGGCTGAATGCGGTTAATATTGTTTCCTCGTCTACCTCCAACTGGACAGTGTAGTAACTTCATTAGCTCATCACGAAATGTGTGTGATGCCAATGTATATAAAAAAAATGACAAAACAGGAAGAAGATAAATTGTTGAATCAGCTATAAATATAGTAAAGCGTTCGATAGCTACACGATCAGATGACTTATTCGAAACATAAAGTGTCGCACCAATATAAAATTGATAAAACATCCAAGGTGTTTGAGTAATAATATAGACAATTACTTGAAGAATAAGCATCACGAAAATATGTCGATCATGTCTGTGCTGAAAATTTTCATTATTGTTTTGCGTATTAGTAGTCAGTTGAAGACGACGTTGACGTTTCAGAAGAAGACTGTGACGAATGAGTATGGCACAAACGATCATTGTCGAAACTGGAAGAATATTTCCAGTAATAATTGTATAAATACTATGATAGAGCGAGACACGTATATCGTATACAGATCCACATCTACCATCTTTCACATTAAAAAAAATAAGAATATGTACAGGTAATACTAACCAGATGATCATAATCATTGCTATAACACGGTAAGCTACACTAACTTTGGCAAAATTTCTCAGACGTCCATTAATCGATATAGATGCATATCGATCAATACAAGCTCCAGTCAAAAACCAACGATACATCATAACACTGGATTGTAGCAAATAAGTGCGAATCTTACAAGCAACAGGAAACGTTACAAATGGATCTCTATTATTGAGTGCATATATAACCGGTATAGTAGTTAAAAGCAGACTGAATAGCATCATTACAGTTGCCATTATAAAATTTATACAAAAAAAATGGTATATTATGAGCTTTGACAAATTATATAGATTTATTAAATTACATACTAGGTGCTAAGATGAATGATTACTTACATGATATGATCAAATAGGATACACTTTGTAATATCCAGGTCGAAGAGAACGACGCCGTAAACGGTCTTAGACGGCGTCAAAACGTCGCCGTGTTACACCGTTTTATAGCCGTTTCAGGCAGTCGGAATGGACGTCCTGGGTAGTTACCTTTTCTCCATGTATGGACACTATCGTATGAATCTGTAAACTCTTTCATGTTGAAATCATTTCATTACTTTAGAATCCTAAGTATAAGGACAAGATCGATCAGCTATTTTCTCATTATTTTCGAAGAAGAGTATCAAATCTATGCAAGAACAAAACAGTTTATAGAGAAATCCTTTTATTTTATTCTTTTGTTTAACATTGTATTCAAAATATTTCAATTATATAATATCAACTAAAAACTTTTGAGTAAATTATCTGATAGAGAGAGAGAGAGAATACTTATTGTTGCTTTTTCTTCGTTATTAACAATAACTTACAAATACAACAAGATGTTGAACGAAATTGTCGTCGAGTTAAAAGTATGATGTTGAGTGAACAACCAGTCACGCCAAAAATCAAATAAGTTGAGTAAACATAACGAATGAGTTGTTGTTGGACAAAAACTAGAGTACTAGCCAATGATGACATTCAGCAAATAAGAACTTTTTTGCAAACAATAAACAGTTAGTTAATAACAAAATATAATTCGCTATCTTTTCAAAATAATGTGCCTAAAATTTCAAAAGTTCACAATTATAATGTAATATGTCAGTTTTGGCGAACATTTTAACATATTCAATCTAATGAGATTCACCAGTGGGTCACAATATGTTTTAATAAACAAATTACAATGGAGGGGCGTGTATTGTAAGTTAAATTGATCGACCATGTTCGGACTAAACGAACACTCTCACTGAGAAACTAACAAATTTAAAGTATGATCTGATGTTGATGTGCCTGAACGGACATCCACCAATATCAACGTATATGAAATTAAGGTATAAAAATGAATGAGGAAAAGTTAAATCCACTATTATAGGAACAAAATATGATGTTGTTCGGGATATATGAAAGAGAATCCCTTCAAACGAACATGGTCAATCAATTTAACTTACAGTACAGATCCCTTCATTGTTAGTAGAAAAACACTTTCTTATACTTTTTTCTCAAGGAATATGATCATTCTGCAATTTTACAAAAGTCTGCTATCAATTTCTATTGCTTGAACCAAAGAAAAGAGGGGATCTGTATTCACTGTTCCAAAGCGTTCTACTAGTTTCTATGAGAAAACTAAACAACAGCAAAGGAAATAAAAACTTTTTGTTTCCATTGTTTTAACAAGAAGCATTAAGCAATGCAATAAATGATGTGTCACATCTTATTTATGATCGAAATTATATGTCGTACTAGAGAGAACCCATCCATATTGCACGGTTATTTCTTCCTTAACATATGACATCGAACACATACTCTTTGACCTAGCACAGACACGCTTACACGAGACATTATGTACATATAAGACCTACGGATTCATACTCTTATATCGTCTAGATTGTTTATAGTCCATGTACTCTTCGGCCTTATATCCTTTGTAGTTCTTGTAGCCTTATCATCTTATTGTCTTCGTCTTATTGCCTTACCTACTTCAGGACCTGTGAATACTCTTATAGTATAGCCCCTGAAGATCTTTGACCCGGAATAGATACATACATACACACTGAACATTATATATATAGATAATAATATTGAAAATGACTCACAAAAAAGAACAACGATAAGTATTAAATCTGACTTGACAGATTTGATAATATGTTTTATTCGAATTAATAAATGGATTCGTTTACATCAAAATCCAAGATTTTTTTATATATATAGTCAACTTGAAATTCACTTAAGACAAATACTTGGAAAAATTTGAAAATATTAGAATGAAGGTAGATTTCACTAATGAAAGAAAACTCGAACGATCGAAAAAGATTAGGATCTAAATTTAACATAATGTAAAAAAACAAACGATAGCTATATGAATTCGAAATGAATTAAAAAAAGAAACATCATCGTCATTAATTATTGGAATTATTAACACTCAATGAAAAGATATATTAATATGAAAGGTTTTTTTTTTATTTCAGACAAATAAATTACAGTAACTATAGAAATATTTATCAAGAAAAAAACAAAGACAAAAATATATCATACACTTTACGTCTTTTCAATAGAATCTTTGTGAAAATCGACTTTCTAACTTGTCTTATGAGAGTTATAAAAACTAAAAACACATAAGTATCAATCACATGAGAATCAACTATCTAATTTATATAAATATTTAAAAAAAAATGAACTAGAATACCTCTTCAAACACTGAAAAAAAATTTTATAAATAATTGGAGAAAAAACTTTCTATGCATAATAATGTTTCCCATTTCTCAATTAATAACGCTTCAATTAATACAACATTTATCATGAATTAATAAGAACCGAATGACACAAATACAAGAGATAAAATTGGTTAAAATGACGTTTAATCATCTCACACAATCCAGATAAATCGAAATTCGGTTTGTTTATATCATATTCAACAAATAAAAAGCAAATGCATATTACTATCGGATAATAACGACACATTTAATATGATATGATTACTACGCAATTCATTTATATAATCGTATATGATTAAAACGATGACTTTCATCTATATATAGCATGTGAGAGAACAAATTTTATTTTTATAAATAAAGTAGCACATCAGAAGGGAAAATGTATAATAAATGAGAGAGAGAGAGATATATGCTATCAAACATTACTAAATGTTTAAAAAAAAAACATGAAAGAGATTGCATTTTGTTTTAATTTGTGAACTATGAGAATAAGCATTTAAAATGGAAGAAAATAATTTCTAATAAAATTATTTTAAACAAGGCTTTGTAATGATTCAAAAATCTCTATTCGGAATATTTTAGTGAATATATTTTCATATTTTGTATGAAAAAATTCAAGGATCGATTCTTCATACTCTTATGTGGAATCTTAGCTCCTTAATCGCATTAAAATGAACATCGTTGTTCGTGTTTCTATTTCATAGATTAACATCAGAGGTCCAAACAGGCACAGATCAGACAGGCTGTGCACATTTTTTCTTTTATATTTATTTCGTCGAAAGTTCAATAATATAATCGATTAAAATTGACGATCTGCGTGTTGTTGTCACGGAATGTTCAGAATTCTTATGTGTTTTGAAGAATCTGCTTTTATGATAGTCAGTTATCAAATTATCCCAGCATACAAAACTAGATAGAGGTCGAGGAAAAATAGGCCTGTCTGATCCTCTGATTAACATCTTTAATTCTTAGTGTCAAGATGTTATTCTAGATAAGCACGAGGAGATTTTATTAATTTCTACGAATATATTTTATCAATGATTGTTTTATGTCAGTTTATTTTAGTTAAAAAAAGATTTTGACATTACGGAAGATACAGAGTATTTCTATGTTTGAAATTCAAAAAAATTCAAGTTTCACAAGGAAAAATTTCTTGAAGAATAGCAAAATTAATTGACAATTATCTAATATGTTGTTCAAGTGAAATAGTTGGATAAGCAATTGGTTTTATAGTTTGACGTCCATTAACTAGCGGTACTGTCAACGACATGATTTCTGGACCAACTTGGTTATGTTTTAAATTGAATAAACATTTAAAATACATTTTAATCGTTTGTCGAAAACGCGGTGATGAAAGAAAAAGTAAGTAAAATGATGAAGCAAAATTTACACCACTAATCGAAAGAGTCACAAAATCGACATTTGATCAAAACTTCTATTAAAACGTTCATTAAATGTAACAATTGTATAAATAACGAAAATAGATCGAAGTATTGTACAAAATACACTAAGAAATGTTTGAATTAACATTATTCTTGTCATTTGTTGTTCCCACATAGTTCGACGTGTTTGATTTTGTAGTTGACGAATATTTTCACATGTCATTATACCAAATATTATTAAAATAATTAAAGGAAGAAAAACATTAAGAAATGGAGATAAAAAAAACTAGTTCCTATTCGCAAAAAAAAGATCATTTGCAACTGAACACATAAATGTAGGTGGAGCAACATCACAATATATAAGAAACGGAATATTCATAAATGAACCAAAAATAAAAGGAACAAAAAAAAGATAACGTGCTATATAATTTGAACTAAATTGACGTATTCGAGCTGATTGAGATGTACATGACCAACGATCTCCAATTGAAAATAATATAATTGGAGCCCAATATTGAATTTAAACAGCTATATCAAATACTAACATATTTCACTCCAACAAAAATCGAATGAATATATGAACTAGTCTTCTTTCACTACATTTTTTCCCACCTCGTTTTTGTTTCTCTCTTTCATTTCTATGACATTATCAAGTACAATTTAATTAGACACATCAACTATCGTTGACATGTCAACATCAAAATTTACTTAAGTAGAAAAATCTAGTTTCGATTTATCCTAAAAATGAAATAGAAATTAATTAAAATGCATTCAACGACCCAATGACTTTAAGATTTTTGATCTTTAATTAAAATATAATGAAACTTTTCGAGAACCATCATGAAAAATGACATTCAATTCTTAAGTGGTAACGCATGACATATAAAAAAATAAGAATTTTAGTATGTCATCAATTGTCCATCTACTTCTATAATTGGATCTTCTTTGTCGTCATTTGGTTATTTACAATCATTTCATATATCTATTTAGAGCAAATTATTTAACCTATGTATAAAAAGTTTTGTTCGATGTTACAGGAGAAAATCAAAAATATAGTCATTTCGAAAGAGAATTTCATGCTATATCGAAGTATATAATCACAATTTAATTCTAACTTTAACTTCATTGATTAAGAATAAATATTTGTTGTAGTTTAAAAATCTTAATAGCGAAAAAAAGCTTGAAAATTTTCATTCTTTTAAGTTTTAGTGTATTGGAAACATCAAACAAAACATTTTTATCTGACATATAATCGTATTCGTACATAGGTGATTAAAACGATGCGACAATCATTTATATATAGCACTTGAGAAAACATATTTATTTTATAAATAAAGTAGTGCATTAGAAAGAAAAATGTATAACAAATGAGAGAGATATATATGCTATCAAAAATCTCTTATTCGGAATATTGTAGCGAGCATATTTTCATAAATATAAATATTTTGTATGGAAAAATTCGAAAAGCTACTTTTCTCGTTAGTAACGTGGATGAAATGAAGGAGGTTTCGGATATGTCAGAATTCGGTGAAACCATACAAAAAACAAGATTTCAAGGCATTCGTCGATTGTGATAATGAAGCTGAATCGTTTTGGAAACCTCACAGAGACTGAATTTTGCGATTCAGTGAAACAAAATCGAAAAGAAATGGTCGATTTAGAGATCCATAAGCGAACTCGACTGTATTATGAGAAAAGATTTGTCACTTTTGTTTTTATGTGATAGAAAAGTGAATAGAAAGAATTTCTTTTCTAAATTCAATACTATGAAGAGTAATAATTTATTGAGAAATATGTTATGCTATATATATATAATTGTTTTGTTCATTTATCGAATAAAATAATTAGAAGGTAAGCATTGAGTTAATATCATTATTATTTTTGATCCTAAAAGAAGATTATTAATACGAAGAAAAAACATAAATATTTATAAATACATGTTAATAAATTGTTTTTTGTTCATTTTTTGAGTTTTATCAAGATTACACAAGCTAAACATCGTTGTTGCCATCATTCTTGGATCCATATTGCTCGTACCGTAGTTATTTCTTAATTTGACCTTGAAAAAGATCAAGTTATTTTATTTTGGATTAAAACGAGAAAAGAAAAAAAACAAAAGTCTTACCACTGTATATAAGAATTTGGTCAATTCATCATAACCAATACGCCCATCACCTGATGTATCCATTCTAAAGAATGAAGAACAGACAGTCGAATAATCTCTCATTTAAGACTAAAAATTTACACTTCGAATGCAAGATCAAGTTGGGCATCGGGATCATTGTTCTTCATTGCACTAGCAGCTAAAACTAATTCACTAAAATCCATAAAACCATTTCCATCCTTGTCAAATGCATTAAAAAAATGACTAGAAAAATACAAATAATTAATTTAAAATATAATGAAATGCATTGACACACTCGGCCATATTAACATCTACATGTTGGGATCCTTGAGATTGCGAAAACATTTGAAAAAATTTACGAAATTGGTTTTTATTCATCTTTCCCATTGGACATTCTTGTTGAAATTCCTAAAGATAATATTTTACTAATTGAATTCATTTAAAAATATTTCATAGTTTACTTCATAAAATTCTTTTAATTCTATATAGAAGAAAAAGACAAATTCCAAATCATAATCATATTTCAAATCTACTCACTTGATTCACTAAGACCTGTATTCGCTTTGAGTACAGTCATTTCTAAGAATAATATATTTTTGCTACATTAATCATAATAAAATAATAGAATAACAAACCTTTCTCACGAAGAACTGGTTTTTGATAAGATGATTCATTACCCATAATTTTGTTTTATGAAGAAAGTGATTACCTGAATTATTCACAATATGAAATGAAGCCTGGTTTACAGACAAACTAACCATATTTATAAAGGATGAAAGAAAAAGAAATTTAATATGTTTATTTGACGACTTTAAAAATAAGAAGAAAGAAGATAAATAGTGCAATTCAATCCGAAGACAATATATACATACGACAAATAAACTCTAAATTGACAAATCATTTGCGCATTTCTTTTTCTATTCACATTCGCTTTGAATGTCATTATATCCGGTGACTGATTTAATAAAAGATCGAAAAATTAAAGAAGCAGCAAAAAATAAAGTAGGTGTTATTTATGATGTGAGAGAAGGAGAAAAAGAAAATGTATGCAAAAGTCCACATACTCTCCTCTATTTAAATAATACAACGAAACGCAGAAAAAAAAAGATTTTGCAGAGTAGTGATAGAATAATGAGTAGAGGAACATTTTCATCAAAAAAGATAGAAGCGCATAAGACCCTGATTTGGCCCATTGAACTTTTTCATATTATATCCAGCACAATCATATATAGAATGAAAGAGCTTCAGTTGGCGAGTATTTTTATGCTAGATTTCAAATACAGTTGAGAATTTCCTACCTGCAGACTTCGACTAGTCTTATTGTGAATAAATGCTTATGACATAATAGTTCTTAGATAGCTTTTTTCACGAGCTACAAAACCCTATAATTTTTAAAACTATTAAAGATGGGCCATAAAAAGGTCCAAGACCAGAAAGTAAAAAGTATACCTACTTTTATATATGGTATAACATAGTTGACTTAGAATTCCTTCAAAAATTGTTTTTATACTAACTCCTGTTATAACGCGTCAGATTATCTTTTCTCTCAACTATAAAGTCCTAGTATTTGTAGATTCAGAAAAGTAGAAACATTATAGTCAAAAAGGTACATGTTTGTTTTCGTAAATCTGTAACGGTTAGGATATAACTTATTTTATCCATGTTAGTTAATTCTGTAACGACAATTGGCTCTATTGCTCTAATTGTCACGAAATCTATTTAAAGCTCACTTCTTTCGGTTAAAAATTCATACAATTTTTGTATAAACATTCTTTTAAATATTGCCGCATTCATATGCTGTCCTTTAGAGTTCGTTAAACAGAGGCTCATGAACCATAGTTACATATCCTATCAATTTATTTTTAAGACTTTCTGAATGAATTTAATACTATGTTTCCTGAACATGCATGCCGAGAATATAATAATAAGCAAGTTAGTAAATGATGCATATCAGCTAGAATAGTTTGTGTGTTAAAAACGAAGTCACGAATCTGAATCCTCGTCGCTGGTACTATTTTTGTTTGTTTTGGTGACCGAAGTGAAGGATAATTGACTCTCTGCGTTTGAGTCGTTTTCATCGTCGGAAAACTTCATGTCATCATCATTGGCGTCCAATACTTTGGCAGCATCAAGTAGATCAACGAATGTTGCATTTACAGCTTTTTTAACAGTCAGATGCCAAAGAAGTGCTGTCACATTTGAGCACATGCCAACTTCTCATGCGCTGGATTTGCAAGTACAGTACTAGCCTTGAATAGTTTGTTCCTCCTCTTCATTGATTTCGGAATGTGTCAAATACTCACGAATGTAAGACTTAGCCATTCTTATCTGATAAAATCTTAGGAAATGAGAATATGTCAAAGGATTGACATTAATTGCTTCCTATCGAATGTGAGATTACGTATATCATTTCCAGTAAGTGATGAAAAGATGCATGTAGCAGCATCATATTTAGATCAATGCAGTTCTGTTTCCTCATCATATTGCATCAGCCGATCTTTTAACGCGTTCTCTTCTCTTCACATCTCCCGCATCTTCGTGGCGATCTCAATTCTACCATTAATATTTTTGATCGCCAGAGAGTAATACTTGTTAATGAGGCCGCAAATGATGTCCATATAATCACTGACGGCAGGAAGTGATGAATTCTGGAATTTAAGTTTATTAGAAATAGATGTTTTGCGATAATTCAACTTTGAATCTTGTCAAAAGTAGCATCGGCGAACTCACCACTTTCAATCAGCGATCGAGTTTTACTCAGAAAGCGTGTTCAGTTGGCTTCCCTAGCTGAAAGCTGCTTTTCCTTGTGTAGAAAGCCAAGCATCGCAACTTTGAGACCACGTCGAAACTATAAGCATGAACTTAAATGAGATAGTGACTAGTTATAAGGACCTATGCCGCGATCCAATACCAGCACATCATCATCATGGAGTTAGGTTAACACTTCTTGTTCATCGTTAAGCATGCAATGTTTCAAAATAGCAGCATCGTTGTTTGATGCATCCGCGAAGAATGGATCCAGCACACTGAGAATATATCTGTCATATTGAGAATAACGTGGTAGCCTTTGAATGCGCTTTCGTGTTATCGGTAACAATACTGGCGCTTTTTCTAGGCCTCATCTACATTTTTCCTTTTCTTCAGAACGAACATTTTGCATGTTAGATCATCAAGTAAACCTCTTTCATTGAATTGATTAATAGCTTCAGCAAAAGCGATCGATTTGTCATCTAACCTTTTTAAACCCTTATAGCAACTGCATAACCTAAAATGGTTTTTCACGGACTCATGATCGACGCTTTTGTTGTGAAACCTATATCAGTTCAGTCGAACGCAACCAGTTCAATTTCATTTGATCGAAATCATTCAAGTTCAGTGCGGAATCCAAGTTGATCAACATAAGCTTTCTGTCTTTCAGCTAAGGATGATATCTTATCTTCACTTACCTAGTAAAGAAAGTACACAAACCTTACCACATAAAGTGAAGCGAATTACAATACTCTAAATTTCAGATTGGTTTTCGAAACAGAAAATATACGTCCATAGTGTGTTATGGAATAGACATGCACCAAAGCTAAAAGTTGTAGTTTTGATAGCATGGATTTTGATATGTTTTTAACTTTGATGTACTAATGGAGGGAGGAGCGGGTTTTTTGGGTCGTGTTTTTTTTTCGCTATTGCAAGGGTGACAGATAATGGTGTTTGCATTGATTCTAGGTTTTCAAATGTGGTCTATAATTTCGCCCGCAACAACATGATGTTTACTCGTCAAGACAATAGAGAATCGGCAAGGTAAGAAATCCGGAAGAAGGGGAGAATATATTTTATTTCTCTATTGCAAGCGTAATGGATAGTGTTGTTCGGAATGAATTGTAGAGCGCACTTGAAAACCTATAATCAATACGGATAATGTTATGTTTCGCCCTTAAAATAGTAAACAAAATTATGACCCAAAACTGATAAATTTTCAATCTTTTCTCCTCTCTTTCATCAATATATTGAGGCTTCCTAAACCAGATAGTTGTAATGTGCTAGCACAAAAAAAATATTTGAGCACTCAATAAAACATGGATCTCCTACATATATATCCAGTCGCACTGGATACCTAGTCCGACTATTATCCAGTTAGCTGGCACAAGTACATATCTATTTATGCTGGGTCCTAATGATCTGTGGGTAACTTTACATAATAAGCCTTGCTGAGTTATGAGAGCCTCACAGTATAGTCCTGAGAAACCTATGGTTACTCCACAGTACAGACCTCGAGGTTCTGGGGAAGTGTTAAAGAATCCATGATTTGATAATTATAGATTAATTAAATGTACACCTAATCGAACCGGACATCCAGTTCACTGGCACTGGCGTATCCTGTTCTCATCTCTTCTCTTTTGTTCTTGGATATTATAAAGGGAAGCCATTAAGTTGTTCGAGGGCAATTAAAAAGGACTCTTGATAATCTTGGATTGACACGGGAAAACCACCCTTCAATCATAGAATATCTCACATCTACCATTGATTGTCAATGATTACCATTGATTACGATCAGCTTCCTCCCCCCCCCCCCCTTGATCGTGTCTATTTCTAATGGAGAGAAATGTCTGTAATGGAGGGGTGTCTGTAGGAGGAGTCGCAAAACTTCGACTTAAAACTTACACTCACATTTTTCATATGTGAGTTCCACAAAGTAGGAGTTTGACAGAACTGTATTGAGTATCAGAACCTTTTTTGGATTTCTGCCTAAACTGCAGAACCAAAAATAGGTTCTGGTACTGAGTCAAAGAGATCTACTCGTATTTCATTCAAACGACCTCGTTTACCACAGTCACTCATTAAATTGACAAAAACTTTATTCTTCCGTGCGCTAAATCTTATCTGATGTTTCCTGTGTGAAACAAAAATATCATCAATTCTTTAGTTATCTCTTAACCTATTCCTTATTAGTGATGTTATCTATTACATACATTAAGAAGTTTCATCTTTTTGAGTCTTCTTTCCTCTCATTTCTTACTTATTCAAGAATCATTATATGAAATATACGTAAAAAAAGAGATAAAAATGTCTTTTATATTGTAACTCATTATACTAATGCATTCTATCTGATTGACAAGTTAATTTTTATATAGGTTCACCATTAAATTCGTTGTCAGATAATTTTAATATTTCATAGAAAAACAAAGTAAATCTTCTTCAGTTTCGTTTCGATTCAATATTGACTTCATTGTCATATAATCTTGACATTTGATAAAAAGGAAATTAATCCACGTCTTCTGTTTTATTTAGACAACATCGAATTTATTCCCACGTAATCTTGATATTCGATAAAAAGCAAACTAATCCGCGCCTTCTGTTATATTTCGATTCAACATCAAATGTATTGTCAAGTAATTTTAATATTCGATAGAAAAAGAAAAAATTTTCGTTTCATTTAGATTCAACATGAGACTGATCAATAGTCGAATTTACTTATTTTGTATCAATGCTTATATACTCAAATATTGCTTCCTAAAAAGCAGGTTGAAAGTTGCGAAAAATATGCATTTTAAAACGAAAAAAGTAGCTTTCCAAAACCCAAAATAGAGCTTTAAATGACATTCGAAACTCTTGATTGGGAGAAACGAATCATTTTCTCATGAACCTTTGGAATGTATACGTTTTCGGAAAAGCCGAAATATTTTCTCTATATAAATGTTAACGGTTTTTCTAGTTTCACACGGAACCATCTAGACCGGATTTCGTAGTATCAAACAGCAGAACCCATAAAAATGGTCTGGTCAAACCTGATGATGTCTTATATTAGTTTCCAGGAAAATTCTTTCTAGAAAGAGGAAAACACATATAGGACATATATTAAGGGTGACGGTGAGGGCGGAAAGGACAAGGACATGCGAAAGCACGCATAGAACATTCGTCTTGAGGAGACGTGTTGTCTAGAAAAGTATAAATCACAATATGTATACGTTAAGAGAAAGGAGAAGGACAAATTGAGGAAAATTAGAAAACTATAAAAATGCAAAACTTGAACTTGGTATAATGTCTGCTGATACAACTCGTCCTAGGCTATTCGAAAGTAAATGTAGTTTCTTTGAAACTAATAGGAAAGAGTAAATCATAGTGGAATTATGAGTCCGGAAACTTTTTTTTCTTACCTTGTCCATTACCCCCTCTTACAAAAGTCTTCCAGACTCATGGAAAGTAAAATCTTTTTCATAGAAATTCATACAAAGCATCGAATCGGTCAAACTCTTTTTCTTCAGAGTAGTTTTATCATCTATTTTTGAGTCACAAGAAACAAATCACACCGTCAAAGAGTAATCTAGACAAAGGTGGACTTTCATCTCATTCACCCTTTGCATATATGTTTAAAAGAATTGTTCTTCTTCCGTGTATCGCGTAATCCATATGACTTTCTTTTCCTCTGTATATCGACCATGTCCATGTGCACACATCCCTTCTTTTCACGAAATGTGTATGCCTGGCCCAATGAAGGAACATTCGTAGGTATCTTCTCCCGTTTTGATTCATTTATATCTCGTTGGAACGAACATATTGAGATAGTAAATCGTGATCCATTCCTGGGTATTTACTGTAAAAATAAAACCCAAGGAATTTTGAAATGAAATTTTTTCCATAAATAGGCCAATCGGTCATCAAGATATTATGAAAGTTTCAGTCAAAAAGAATATTTTCTTCTGAAATTACTGATTTTTCGTATGAACTCAGTTTTTGAAAATTAAGAATTCGAAGAGAAAACATTCTTTTTAGCTGAAACTTTCAGAATATCTTGACAATTTCTTGGTCTATTTATGAGCAAAATTTCATGTCGAAATTTCTTGGTTTTATTTTTATGGTAATTGATCAGGAATTGATTAGGATTTACTATATCAATATGCTCGTTCAAGTGAGATATGAATGCTTTTGGACAAAATATAAGTTTGATTTTATAGTTTTGATTCTACAAACTTCCAATACATACATTTTTCTTTTTTTGTAAAGTTACTTTTGAGATGTCATCTTATAAAACTTCCTATGAAAAATGGTATACTGCTATATCAGAATTAAGCTTGCAACATCGTCGCACTTGCACTCTATTTGATAAACAACAACAATTACAACAATCATCTTCTCAACAGCCAAATGATAAATGTGACTGTGGTCGTTTGATAAGATCGCACAGTTACGAAGGTCCATCTGTACCAAAAAGTTATCACAGATGGAATTCTGAATCTTGTTCGTCAGTAATAGAAGATATGAAAAATTTTGGTATTTTATATAATCCATATGAATCATGTTTAACTAAAGTACAAAGATTATGTCTCTTGTCTATAGATATATCCTTCTCTTTTCATTTAGTTTATTCGTTGTGATATCGAAATACCGGAAGAAAAACTTCATAAATTGATACGCAAAGATTGTGAAGAAAAGCCAAGTTTAATAATAAGTATTTATGGTGGGGCAAGATATTTTCAAATGAACGAACGTTTAGAAAAAGAATTCATGCGTGGTATTATTGAAGCAGCAACAATTGCCGGTAATATTTAGTTTAGAGTTAAGCAAAAGACTTTTTGAGAGAAATGAATGTGATCATTTATAAGCAAAAGAATTGATAGAATAATTTTCTTTTTGCAGATGGATGGATACTGACTACTGGTTTAAACAGTGGTATTGCTAAGTTAGTTGGTGAAGCAATATCAGAAGAGCGAATGTTAAATGGCTGTTCAAAAGATGTAGTGAGTATTGGTTTCACTAAATGGGGCACTCTTCCTCAAACAACTAGAAATATATTATCAGAAAAAGTATAAGAATATATTGAGACTAAATGTAGAATATAATAATTCTAATCTATTTTAGTTTACACATCAAACAACTGATGAAAATTCTGAGGCAAATGAAGAAGATTATAAATATCCTCAAGAGATGTTAGAAACAACTGATTCTGAAACAATAGAATTACATCATACATATATGATAATGTTTGATGATGGTCAATTATCTGGTTATATAGGTGATGAACAACGACGGAGCTTCGTTGAAACAGTATATAACAATGAAAATAATTGTGAGACAACAACTAATGTAACAATACAATGGTTGTCTGATGTTGTTTTTTCAATTTTAGGTTGTACTGTAGCAGTTATTGTTGAAGGAGGTAAAAACACATTGCAAGTAATACTGAATGATTTGAAAGAAAATCGTCCTGTTGTGATAATAGATGTAAGAAAGATATTATAAAATATCTTAACTTTTGTTTTATATTTTCTCAGGGTAGTGGTAGAATAGCGGATGTATTGAGTGATTTACTAAATCAAAATCCTGATGGGTAAGAGAAAACTGTTTTATAATTTTCATAAAAACATGATCTAAATTTTAGTGTTCCACAACCCAATGAAATAATTGATCGGCTAAAAAAAGAGTTTCAAAATAGTGAAATTACCACAAATATTTCATTGGAACCTTTTGATTACGACGTATCTAGTCATCAAATAAAACAGATTATGAATATGAAATTTCGTAATCTTTTAAATGTTTACTCATTAGACAAGAATCTTAATGTTGCTGAAACAATATTCAATGCGATTTTCAAAAGTAAGTTATATGAGACATGAACAAAATCAATTATGAATAATGATATTCAGGCTACAAAATGATGGTTTCCGAACGTCGAAATGGAAGAACCTTGTTGGATCTACTTAGTCTATCGATTAAATGGAATTCATTAGAAGGAGTAAAGCAAGTGATTAAAGATATTAAAAAAGAATCAATACAGGTTAGTTCATCTTTTTACATTCGACTTTGGAATTTTATGCAGTGAAGAGGATGATTCTGAAAGTCTTTTTATGGCGACACTCTAGAAATATTGTTATGAAACTGATTTGATTTTAAAATTTTCCATCATGATCTAATAAATACTGTTTGTAAACATAGTCAGTTTAGTCAACAGATTTCTCAAACTACCACCTAATTACATTAGGACGTATTATGAATATCTATCATTCTGACACTTCTCTAATAAGCAGACAATAATCATCAATAATATACGATATGAAACTGTTGAGTCAGTTATTACGCATATTGTTCAATAAACTACCATGTCTCAATTTTATCATGTATTATCCAAATCCTAGAAAAGATTTCTCTTATTAAGAATACAGGATGCATTTTTAAGCATAGTACTTGGAAGAAAATCCTAGGAAAAAGGTTTTTTCTTAGTTAATTTTTCGAACACAAAATAGATTTGATACTTTTTCTGTGTAACAGCACTACTTGAATATAGAGAAAACGATGAATTATTGATGAGTAGATAGTCGACTCCCTATCACAATGCTATTTGCGATTCCGAAGACATAGAAACATCAGGGTTTTGCTTAATTTGAATCAAATTTGTTTTATTACGTTGTAAAAATAAATCTCGCAGATCAACAAGATCTGTTTGCTTTAATTAGACAACTAAATTTTTTATCTACCGATGAGTTAAAAATTTAAAGAAAAAGCACTGCAAAATGCGTTTCGCAACATTAACTTTCGAAACGATGCGAAATTAATCCCCTCATGAACACGTTTAACATCGTTTCAGGTGTAATGGATATCTTAGTTTGAAAGAAAAACGAGTTTCGCAACGTTCATACAAGAGCTTATGTGATACGCTGGGTCAAAACACGTGTTTTTCAAATTTTTTCTATGACTAACGTCACAAAAGGTGTTCCACAAGGTTGTCTGTCAAGTAAAACGCATTTCGTAAGGTTTTCCCCAAAAGAATCTATTGCAATTCTAAATCAAGACTGTATTGTAGTCGAGATTTTGGTCATTTTAAGAACAATTCTTTTCATCAAGTAGCTTGGATGCTAATGAAGTTTTCATTAACATATGATAGGAAAAAGAACTTTTCAGATCATTAGCAAGTTAAAATACCTAGTGTAATTTCTCATACGAACCATTCTATTCAAATAGTTCACTTTTTCTGGCACTTAAGTGATAAATATACAGTCAATGAAGTACAATGGACTGTCAATGTCAGTTAGATTCAATAAGAAAGATCTTTTTTTTTTCTGTTCATTAATATAGTTACATTAAGTTAAGAATAACAAGCCAATAAAAACTTTTCATTGACCTCAATACAATATCAAAAAAAGTTTGGCGCAAGTCACTATGACAATGAATAGTTTAAATATTCGACAGTTCTAGTACAGTGAATATTTTCATGACTACGAATGAGTTAGTCTCATCTTCCAATCTTCTTCTCGGCTTAATCGAAATCGTCTCTCAGCTCGTGGATAATGTAACCGTCGTAAGAGTCAACGCTAGACAGCAAACAAATAGAATCGTCAGGTTGATTCCTTATGGAAGTTTTACCGATGGGTATGAAATATACTATAGTATTCACCTTTTTGTTACATATCTAACTTCAGAAAAACTGTGTAATTTTTTTCTTAGCTGTTTCCTGAAGAAGTTAAAAAATATTTTATTACTGCCGTCGAAGATGATAGACCGATCTTG
>JAJEKB010021331.1:611910-692265 GCA_022393335.1 Macrotrachela quadricornifera
GTATGACAGAGTTTTTCGATCACTTACTATAGACCCAAACGACAAAAAATTATAGCGAACTATATTTTATTTCATCTTAAATGAATTAAGTGTTAAGTTTTCCATTGAAACTTAAACTGAAATTCTAAATATCAGGTATTCAAGATCGAGCAAATTCAAAATTAAGTTTAATCATCGACCTCTATAAAGCTTCCAATTGTCTTCTATTACATTTGTTGTTTAGAAATACAGTAGATTTACAACCAATATGCATGAGTGTGACAATGATACTCAATCTTCGATAATATCACTAATAACAAAACTTTCTCACTTTGCTTTATATGCATTATTTTATACTGGTATCATAATGCGACATACTATGGGTAATACACCACACTTATTAAGAACTGCAAGGTAAAGTATGAATATTTATATTAATAGAATATACAAAAAAATATCCTTAGAATTATTTTGGCTATTGATTTGGAATTGTGGTATATGCGATTTTTAAAATTTATAATTTCACATAACTATCTTGGACCTAAACTTCTAATGATTAAAACTATGGTAAATGATCTACAAATACCTTTAAGAATGATCTTTTGTATTATTATTTAGATAAGAGATTTAGCCTCTTTCTTATATATCATATTTATATTTATTACTGCTTATGGTGTTGTTTCACGTGCTATGATTATACCCAATAAAGTCGATTTTAATATTTATAGTATATTTCGTGAAGTACTTTATCCTCCATATTCATTTTTATTTGGTGGCAGTGATACAGTACTTGATGGTAAGCAGAATATTGAAAGAAATCTTAGAGATATATTATTCTTTTTCTAGATATGACTTCAAGTAAAGACCAGACTTATCTTGCAGAAACAACAACTACTCGTATTTTGTTAGCGATGCATATGCTATTTATTAGCATACTTATCTTAAATCTTCTTATTGCTGTTTTTGGGTAAGTTAACTTGATATTTGAGACAACATAAGATATATGTGCTAAATTTTATAGTTTTACAATAAATAAAGTTCAAAATAATACGACATTTCATTGGCAATATCAACGATATCAATTGATACGTGAATATTTTGAAAAACCTCTATTATCATATCCACCTCTGACCATTTTACCACATATCTGGTCCTTAATAACAAATATATTCTATATGATTATAAAACCTCATAGTCGCTGCTGTAAGCATGGTGATGATAATGAAGGACTTCACAAAACAAAAGAAAAAATTTTCAGTAAGAAACTGAAACTAATACATATTCCAAATAATATTTTATTTTCTCATCGAAAGAAATAATTTCAAAGAACGAAAAATTAATGAACTATCGTTGGGATTGCTTTGAAAATGCAGCAACAAAAATCTTTGCAAAATCAGTGGTAGAAAATGGATTTTCTGTCGATTCAAGGTAAGTTTGAAACTGTCAGATCAATGAACAAATAATATAGTTGGCAAATCAGTATTGTTCTAGTCCTATGTTGAATATAATCAAAATTGTTTTGATTTTTCCACACTTCAAAGTGATGATAATAACTATACTGAGATTAATTAAACTTACAGAGAATTTACCGTTGGTTTGCGAAATCTATATGTTTATGCTAGCTCATTACAGTAGATTATAATGGATATGCCATTTTTGTATTTCGCTTTATTATTATTTGACGCGTTGTATCAAAAAAAAAGAAATATACAAAAAGAAGATGCAGCGTGAAAAACTCGATATTTTACAAATTAAACGTATACGTCTTTCTCTAAAAAGAAAATTTCGTTTTTGTAACGTCAAAATTTGGTCACTTAGATTTTTCTTCCTTTTTCAAAGCAAAAAAGTGCACTTAAAAAACAAGTGATCAGTGGAAGTTGTAGAACTTTTCACACTGTATCTTGTATTTGTATATTTCTTTTTTTTGATACAACGCATCAAATAATAATAAACCGGAATACAAAAGTGGCATATGCATTATGGTCTACTGTAATGAGTTAGCATTCAACAAAAACAGTTCTTACCTAGATTTTATCATGACGATATTAGTCCAATAGTGATCATATAGCATAGAAAAGTAAAGCATTTATTTCTCTATCATCCTACGTAAAAAGCAACTTTTATCGAGGTTAGTATGTGCTACTAAAATGTCGTTGTCACTACTTTTGGATATTCCTATAAATCTTTATTTTTTTTTTCTGTCGATGTATTGTTCGTTCTAGCTCTGAAACTGATTCGAAAACACAATAAGCCGTCAAGAATGTTTGAACATCATTGGTCAAGAAACCAAGAACAAAATTTATTATGTTTTTTTTCATATTTGTATCTTTTTACGTTTTAGTAGTATATTAGTTTACTTGCTTTAGTATGAAATCACATGTCGATGTGCTGTTTTTTACATCACAAAATACATGTATTCATTTTTTCTTTTACAGATAATCATTTGAAAATTTTTCGTCTTTTTGTATCGCACCATGACTACGGACGTTACATCGTTAGCTCAGCTCAACAATATTCAGACACAACAAAATTCTAAGACTGAATTAATTGTAGTTTTCTTCTATGATCCGTAAGTTAATTGTACTGACGATTATAACTGATTTTTGCTTCTGTTTCTTCTTCGTTTAGACGTCATGAATCATGCGGACGAGCTATGCCTCAATTTGATTTATTAGCCGACGATGATACGTATAAAGATCGTGTTCTTTTTGTCAAATGCAATAAGAAAACTTCAAATCCTGATATATTTGAGAAATATAATGTCAAACAATTACCAATGTATTTAGCTATTAAAAATAACGAACAAGTTGGGCAACTCTCTTCATACCCATTTGAGATAAAGAGAGTTATTGATGAGTGTCTTAGCAACAAAAAACAATAAATATCTATTATTTTAAGAAACTTTCTATGTTTTTAATTCTGATTTTTATGTATCTTTTTTCACGTATCTACTCATATGAGGATTGAGAATAATTATCACTAACTCATTATTTTAGATACGAATAAAATGATTTCGAAAAGTCAATATAAAGTATCATCGAATCTACTCATGAAAGACAAATATTTAGTCGGAAACAAAATATACGAAATAAGAGAAATTATGCGGTTTTAATTTTTCCCCTCACTACACATAAGGTGATCGAATTATTAGATTGGATGTGAATCCAGGTCAAAATTCACTTATCGGATCCTGTCGGATCCCTGAATAATCCGACAACATCCGACGGTCGGATGCGACGGGCTTCCGACTATTGAATTTCACATTATATCCTTCAATTTCCGATGTATTCCGACATCAGAAAGTCCAGGATTCTGGTGATAGGATCCTGGAATTTCCGACAGCTGGACCCATCGGATCCGATATCATCCGACTGTCGGAATTTGTGTCTATGGTCTTTTTTATTTAAAATTGAATTCTAAATTTAAAAAACCACAGCAACACCTTCCGAATCAGATGTTTCGCGCTTGTTACTACGCAGTCTTTCTTAAAACCCTTTGTCCCGCATATTTCCGCAAAGTCCCGCCTTACTCCCTTGGCGCAAACCTTAGTCCCGCCTTAGTCCCCTGTACAGGCGGGGCTAAAATCTAAAGTCTCCTAAAACTCAAGCTTACCCTCACCCTCACTCACTCACCTCCCTCAACCTCAGTCACCCCCTTCACCCTCTCCCTTCCCCCCCTAGACTCACATTTCAATTTGAAATCAAGTATTATTTGTATTTGATAAATTCAGACTGAAATTAAATAGCCCATAGTATGTATACAGTCGGATTTTACCAAGAGAAATAAAATCGAACGAGGAGATTACAAGTCAATAATTGCATCAAACACCATTGTCTTCATATGGATGAACACCAAACAGGTTTTTCGGCTTCAGATCATCATAAAGACAACGAAGTTGTTCCGATTTTCCGTCGCTTGAAAAATGGTTAACATATTACAATTGACTGTTCAAAAGCAGTAAAAGATTACAATCCGTTTTCACATGGAGTTGATCGACTTAGCCGCAGAATCTCGTGCTACAATCTCGATCGCAAGTCTAAAAGGAACTGACTGCGAATATTTATTTATTTTCTGAATGCATCTATTTTTAATTCATTCATTTGTTATATTCAGTTAGCTCAAGCTAACTTAACCCTTAGAAACCGAGATGTCCTTTCCAAGGGACATTGAAATAATTAAGATAGAATACTTGATGAAACTTTATTTAGAAAACCTAATGTCTTCTCGGAATAAGAAGGTCTTATAGAACACAGAGAAAGAAAAAAAATCAAGTTTTCGTAACACTTCTGTAAACCTAAGGCTTGTGAAACATCAATACCTTTTTAATGCCACTATTTCATTGTGTTTCTCTCTAACAGCAACACGAAAAGTTGTTTTTTCAAGTGATATCGTTACATGTAGTATCAGACTAACGAACGAAACCATTTCGAAAAGTTTTAATCGATCTAACGGTACGTTACGACATCAAAAAGGAAATATCCCTTAGAAGGGACATTCGGTCATAGCGGCATGAAATATCTCGTCGTCCTATAAAAAATGCGTTAGGTATTTTATGGATATAAATCAGTGTTTTATCCAGGTTTTCTCTTTCGGGAATGCAAAAATAGTTGCCGAGGGGCCAAATCCTAGTACCGGGAAGGCAAACAAATTGTGCAAAGCACAAAAACAGCATATTTTCTAAATTTCGAGTTAGAGACAAATGTGATCTCCGCAGGGTTAAATGTCCCCGTGCCCCCTTCCCCCGCTGGATAAAACACTCATATAGAGTATCCATACGTTGTTATGATGTGGATGTCTTTTTGAAGCAATCATAAGAACTTTCCCTATGATTGATGAAATTATTCATTTTTGGGTTGATGACGTTGGTTATGCATCATCGATTCTTTTTCTTCATCACATATATGCATATGTGATAAGTTTTTTTCCTGTCATACGTATATATATGATGGAATTTTCTCTTTCCCTCTTGTACCTGATTGTCTTAGATTTTTCTCTTCATCATTTTTTATCTTGGGTGAATTCATGAGAAGGTATCCACTTTTTTTGGAAAGATTTTTTTTTCGATTTTTTTCGCTTCAAAAAGCCGGTATGCTCTAGAAAACACTTTTGATGAAAAAAAAATTAGGTCCTATCTGCGAAAAACCCCGAGTTTTTCAGCGTTTTTTTATATATTGAAAAAATGACGGAAAATTGCAGAAAAACGTCTAGAACTTCTTAAAAAACTAGTTTTTCGGAATATTTTAGTGCTCATAAATATCAAACAAGTCTAGAAACATGTTTTCTGATAATAATTAGACTAGTCTTATTGAAAGTCATATATGCTGAGCCATTTTCTGTATACATAACAACAGTCATAGACGGTGCTATCGAAATGACAGATTTTTCATTTCTCTGTAAGGACATCTTTAGGTTTGAATGTGAAGACTTACCACGGAATGCCCTGACTTCAAACGAATAAGATTACGATATGAGTCATTGGATATTAAAAAAGATATTGATTGCCCATCAATACCTCTTTTTTTCTCAAAATTTTATCCTTATGCCGAGACAAAAATATTGTGAACATCCGATGAAGCATGAAAAATCTGCACGTGTGCCAAAAGGAATCGTGGCTGTATCATTACAACTGTCGAAATTTTTGATTTCTCAATATGATGTGGCTTACAGTCGAATTTGCTGGTTATGTCCAAGATGTCATGCATTTGAATCGAAAAAAATGACGACTCATCAATCAATGGAAGTCAACGACGATGAAAGTTCAAGTGGTGAAGAATTCATGACAGAAGATTCTCCTATCAATCAAAATAAAAATGATGATGATGATAATGATGCTGTCAATATGGATGTCAATGAAGTGAACGAAGAAGAGAAACAAAATCCTCATATGGATAGTGGTAAAATAGCTGAATCAAATGACAATGATGATGAATCACCACATATGAATGATGACACAATTCATCCTGAATCGATGGATGAAGAGATAGATCATGTTTTCTATGAACTCGAACATAAGAAAGACAAAGCAATGGAAGAATTATCAGCTGTATTCGAACTACTGAACATAGGTCCGATTCATGACAGGTTAGTTTGTAAACTCATTCCGAATTTTCTGAAACGATCATTGTATTTAGATCAGCAGTATCTCCCATTCGAACCAAAGTTGATGAAGTTTATCGAAAACTAAATCGATTATGCGATGTATTGGATGGGAAATCTCAACTTTCGAATGATCCAAATCCTCATGAACTAACAGTATATGAGTCGAATGAACTTTTGAGTGGTTAAAAAAAGTTATACGCTGATAGTGGTGCTGATGAAAAGGTTCGCCTGATGACAATTGCTCCCAAAGATTGGGGTCCACAAAAAGCCGAAAAATGGTGCGTATTCTACCCTCTTTTTGTACAATATCTCCGCATTTTTCCAATTAAATTTTACTAAATTTTTTTTTTACTTATCAGGTTTCAATCAAAACCAAATCAGGCACGACGATCTCTTGTTCTTCGAAAAAACAATGGAATACTAGCTTATCCACAGTCCCTGCGAGGAACTAATCGTGCTTTATCTGACTCAACAATTGATGATGTGATCAAATTTTATCGTGAAGATGGTATCAGTCGAACCTCATCCAATTCCAAAGACACGATTAAAATCAATGGACAATCAGTAGCAGTTCGGTTCTTAGAAATGACTGTCTTGGATGCGTACCAAATATTCAACGAACGACATCCTGGAGCTGTGTCAAGATCAACTTTCAATGCTCTTCGACCACAAGAAGTAAAGACTGCGACACCACACGATACGTGTGTCTGTATAATTCATGAGAACATGGATTTGTTGTTGAAGGTTTGTCCCATTTGTATGTTGATTCAAACTTAAAATAGCTCCATTATAGGCTTGGAATAACCACTATCGAAAATGTGCTGGTACAGTTACTTTATCAGCAATTGACAAGATCAATATGAAGGACCTGATTAATCAAATGGTTTGCACAGACTCGAATGAAAAGTGCTTCAATGGTAAATGTGGTGATTGTTCGAAGAAGAACATCATAGATATTCTCACCAGTAACAATGTGATAGATTTGGATGATGAATGCTCATGGAATCTGTGGAAGAAAGTTAACAACAAGTTCGATCTTCAGCAGATGTTTGGTTCAGCTGACTCTCTACTAACGGAAATTGAAGAAAGATGGTCTTCATTCTTGCTTCACACGCACATAAACAGAGAACAACGTGAATATATCAAAGACGCGTGAAGTTCAACAAGGATTCTTCAGTCAGCATCAAGTCAGCTTATTTACAATACATCTTACCATTGGAGATGAACAGAGAAATTTGGCAATTATAAGCAATTATATGGAACATACAACAGCATTTGTGCACTGTGCACAAAAAATTCTCGCCGAATTTATCAAGAAAAACTTTCCATTGGTAAAAAAGATCAATTATGTGAGGTAAATCTTATTTTTCATGTAGTTTATGTGCTATGTTAACTCTTTTCTTTCGTTTAGTGATGGGGCATGTGCCCATTTTAAAAACAACGCTAGTATCTTGAATCTGAATCATCACAAGAGCGATTTTGGTTTGGATGCTTGTTGGACGTTTACGGCAACCGGTCATGGTAAAGGTGCTGGAGATGGAATCGGCGCAGTGCTGAAGTCCACCGCCAGACGTGCTACACTTTCCAAGAACATTCTTATGTCAAACGCAAAAGACTTTTACGAATTCTCACTAAAACAACAACTTGAAACAGCAAAAAGATTCAACAAAGATACTCCTGGTGTTCATATCTTCTATCTTGACTCGGATGAAGTAGAAGAAGTTAAGAACAATTACTTAAAAACTAGGAGCGAAAAACTTCGAGTAACAAGTAAGAAAGACTTTTGGCTCTATTCTCTTACGTTCGTATTAGTTTAGGTACAATACAAGGTATTCGTACTATGCATGAATTCAAGCCGACTAGTCGTTCAACGGTTCAATATAGTTTGACCTCTTGATCAACTCAAATAAGAACTTTTACATTCAAATAAAACTCCTTTTTTATGTTTTTCTATAGATTGGCTTTTTTCTAAAGTCATATGTGATCATGATATCCAGTATTCGAATAGAATGGATAGCTCTCCTCATCATCACACTAGATTTCCTTCGTATAGAATTCATCACTTAGGATAAATTTCGTGATAAAATTTAGTAACATCAACTTTTTTATAACTTTACGAAGAAAATAAGACCAGATTTCTTCGAATTAATTGAATTCAACTCACACTGACGAAATATGACTGTTGTTATGTATACAGAAAATGGCTCAGCATATATGACTTTCAATAAGACTAGTCTAATTATTATCAGAAAACATGTTTCTAGACTTGTTTGATATTTATGAGCACTAAAATATTCCGAAAAACTAGTTTTTTAAGAAGTTCTAGACGTTTTTCTGCAATTTTCCGTCATTTTTTCAATATATAAAAAAACGCTGAAAAACTCGGGGTTTTTCGCAGATAGGACCTAATTTTTTTTTCATCAAAAGTGTTTTCTAGAGCATACCGGCTTTTTGAAGCGAAAAAAAATCGAAAAAAAAATCTTTCCAAAAAGTGGATGGCTCCTCATGGATTCACCCTCTTATTGAGTGAGGTAATCTCTCTTTCGGTGTTCGTCATTCGTGGAATTTTCCATTTATAGAGATTTTAGCGCTGATCGTCATCCTATACATAGCATTACGATTGTTGTGTGACAGTGTGGGGTTTTTGCAAAGGATAGAATATGTAAACCGTGAAAATCAAAAGAAAATAAATAAAAGTATTTAAATGGAAAGTTTTTTTGTTTGGAATAAGCTACGAGTAATGAGGAAATTTATGCCGCTAAGACCGAATGTCCCTTCCAAGGGACATACTATATCTCTATGAAAACAAAAATTTTTTTTTCTCTCTGCAGTATAGCCATATGGGGACTCAGAAGCTTCATGTGAATGGTTAGTTTCTCCTTGCGGTTAAAAAAAACCCCCTCGGTTTCTAAGGGTTAACATACTTAAACTACATGGTTTCGCTCGCGAAGTCTTTCTGGTCCAGCAGTGAACGAATAAGTTGTGGAAGACCTCCTTCTAAAAACAAATCTAAACTAGCATCACCAAAGACTGTTCTTACAAGGGAAGTACCCGAAGTGTCCACTCGACTAAGAACTCACATTTTGCCCATAAATAGGTCTTGATGCCACTAGCTAAATGCTAGAAGGACTCGTGCTCATGGGCAGTTAGAGTTGACTTATGACCGTTTCAATCAGTTTTTGTTTTCAGACAGCCCAATCACCAAAATTTTGAAAGCCAATATTTAGACCTGACACTTTGTCTATAGAGAGGTATCATGATTGTAGGAATGTTCTAAAAAATTTCAGTCTAAACTAATGCTTCATTATCGAAATATTCAGTTGTCAAAAGTGGTTGGTTTCCTGTTTTGTCTATAAACATATGGTTATGTTTTTAGATGTTCAGTATCTCGACAATGAAGCACTAGTTTAGACTGAAATTTTTGGGACTTTCTTACAATCATAGTACCTCTCTATAGGCAAAGTTTCAAGTCTAAATAGTGGCTTTCGAATTTTTGGTGATTGCGCTGTCCGAAGGCGAAAACTCATTGAAACGGCCATAAGTCGACTTTAATTACCTATGGGCACGAGTCCTTCTAGAGTTTAGTTAATGGCATAGAGACCTGCTTATGGGCGAAATAGAAGCCATAAGTCAAGTGGACACTTCGGGAACCTCCCTCGTTAGTTTTGATAATGAAATGCATTTGCCTGTGACAGCACAAAGAAGATATACTTACTGTAGTACCAAAAAAGCAGATTTTCTACCCAACATCGAGTGCTTTACTTGCAAATTGCCATTTTGTTTAAGAGATAAAAAAAACCTATTTTCTTGATTATCATAAGGTTTTTATGTAGCCATTTTGAGTTAAAATAAAATAAAAAGGTTGAAAAATGTTTTTGTGATTATAAAAAAGATTCCGTCCTCAAAGGGATAAACCAATGATAATACACACATTTTGATAAATTCATCTTTTGAAATATTAACAACAAGTGACATGGTTCGAACTGTTGTCCATGCACATAAGGCAGAGAGTGAAAATTATAAAGAAGATAACGGTCGACAATCGACGTATATTTTTTTTTCATTGTATATGAACAAAATATGATACATGACAATGTCAACTAATGGCAAATAAATATCATTTTGGACGTGTCTTTTCTTTATTTTTCTAATTAAAAAATATTTTTCTGCTAAGCCGATTAAATTTAAAAATTAGAAAAATAGTCTATAAATGGAAATGACACCCTAACATGAAATCATTCGATACATCGATTTTAATGAAGTAAGTTCAATTTCTCTCTTTCAAGAATAATTTTATTATAATGAGTTGCTGCCCATATTCCATTACAATGAAATTATTGCTTTCTCTTCTTTTATATTTACATGTAATTTAACTTCTTTTCTCTTGCAGATCATTATCATCATCGTACACGGTAGGATTATCTTAATGTCTTAATTAGTTGAGAGGGTGAGTGATAGTAAATTTATGTTTTGCAGCTCTGCCCGATGGAGCGATACCTCGGACTTAGAGACACTGATCGATTAGAATAACACAATAGACTGTTTAGTCTTCGTATTCATTTCTGGAGAATGCGGAAACCTGTTTATAGTGTATGGTCATAGCGTCATCCTAGTCCAGTGGTGTCTCTAGTCGCGCTCGTGCACAAATAGAATAAAAATAAAACGAAAAAAAATTGAACACAACTATTTATTCGTTAGCCTTTAAAAAACTCTCAGAAGCAATTTTTATCTCAATCGATTGTCTTTTCGTTGTAGTTGCTCTTGAAGTGATGATGAAATATTGTTTCCAAAGAAGATGTGCAATACCTTGAGTGTCTGTGAATAGTGAGAAAGATAGATAAGAGAGAGATGAAGAGAAAACGAGAATCACTTTGTTATCTCGTAGTGCATCAGCCAGATATTGAGTTCCAGCATCTCCGATTTGATTCCATTTAAGGTTTAGCTGAGTGAGTGTCTATAAATAGTGAAAAAGATAGATATGAGAGAGAGAGATGAAGAGAAAATGAGAATCACTTTGTTATCTCGTAATGCATTAGCGAAATATTGAGCTCCAACATCTCCAATTTGATTGCTCCAAAGCTCCAGTGTGGTGAGTGTCTGTGAATAGAGAGAAAGATAGATATGAGAGAGAGATGAAGAGAAAATGAGAATCACCTTGTTCTCTCGTAAGGCATTCGCGATATATTGAGCACCAACCTCTCCGATCTGATTCCATCCAAGGCGCAGTAGAGTGAGTGTCTGAAAATAAAGAGAAAGATAGATATGAGGGAGAGACGAAGAGGAAATGAGAATCACCTTGTTATTTTGTAGTGCATTAGCGAGATATTGACCACCAATATCTCCGATTTGATTGAGGTCAAGCACTAGCGTGATGAGTGTCTGTAAATAGAGAGAAAGATAGATATAAGAGAGATGAAGAAAAAATGGGAGTCACTTTGTTATCCTGTAAAGCATTAGCGAGATGTTGAGTACCAACATCTCCGACTTGATTGTCGGGAAGGAACAGCGTAGTGAGTGTCTGTGAATAAAGAGAAAATTAAATATGAGAGAGAGATGAAGAGGAAATGAGAATCACTTTGTTATCTCGTAATGTATCAGAAAGATATTTTGTAAACTTAATTTTCTGGGATTTTTCTGAAGTATTTTTCATATTTCCGTGGCGTTTCAAGAATTTTTTTGAGTTGCTTTTACATTCGTCAAATTATTCAGTATTTTTTCTGGTTCTTTGTATTATTGTGAAAGTTCTATATAAACTTTGGAATTTGTCCAAGATTTGAGAAATATTACTAATGTTTGGAGCTTCTTCAAATCAACACTCTACATAGTCTTAAGAATTGGTTAGCTATTCTAAAATTGTTTTCAATATATATATATATTGAAAAGTTTACTGAAATAGCTCTTCTTGAATGGTCTTAGTATTTTCGATAGTTGCACAGTTTTTCTTTTTCATTTTTATACCAAAGAAGAGTAAGATTCTATACATTCGTGAGAATTTGGTAGATTTTCTCATACATTCCTTAGATCTACTATGTTTTATGACTCGAAGAACAAATTCTGAAGAATCCATCAGTGAACTAGTGTCCTCGGCGATATAGAAATTGTTCTACTTTATAAAGAAGTGATTTACTCCAAGATAAGTCACATAGATTAAGCAGAAATAGATAAAAACACAAGATTCTATTAAAAGTGAATGTCATTCTGTGGACACGAAAGAAACACAAATGGTAAGTATATAACATGATTTTACTCCATTTTACTGTAAACAGTTTTAAATGAAAAAAAATTAATCTGCATGTCGTTAATTATTCTGCACTTCTCTTGAAATATTTTTCATTGCTGGTAAAAAAACTTTATTTCTAATGAAACAACACCTAGAGATGAAAATGGAAAGATGCACGATATTTCTCTAAACGTTTTACACTCTTACTTATAACGAAAGATTGCGTCTCATATTTTTACGCTTCAAATGATAAAAATTCACATCTCCTAGAATTTATCCCTCGGACGAAAAAGGAGAATAATCGATACCTATTTAAGTGTATTTAGCTTCTTCTTTTTGAGGGACAAATGGCTGAACTGTTTCTCTTTCGAATTATTTCATTTCTGCTGATAAAGCTCTTGTTCTCTTAAAATTCATGCTTAGGATGAAAAAGAAAAGTAAGAGATTCATCGGGAAGGTTTTCTTTTTGAGTTCTCGTTGTGAGGGTAGAAATGATTAAAGCGTTTCTTCTTAAAAATATTTCATTTTGACGAAAAAGAAACCATTTCTGCTAGAACTCCTCCTAACAGGAGAAGATCGTGTACTGCTAGTGAAAGAGTTCGAACATATTCGGGTCAAATGAAAGCTCTCACCGCCAACGTAAAAAATTTAAAATATTACATGCCGATAGTGTACCTAGAGCAAGTTACTTCAATTTCAAGGTACGCAACATTAAGTATGAAAACGAATCAGAGAAGGATTTATCCAGTATTGTTAAAGGAAAACATATAGTTATTCGGGTAATATGAAAGAGGGTTCCTACAAACCCCATTATTGACCAGAATAACACTATATTTTGTCCTTACAGTAGTGGGCAAACTTTCTGATTCATTTTCATATCTAATTTCACATATCTTGAAACCGAAGTAACTTGCTCTAGGTACACTATGAGTATGTAAAATTTTAAACTTGCTAGTTTGGCGGCGAGAGCTTTCACTGAACGCGAATATATTCGACCTTCTCCGCTAGCAGTACGCGACCTTCCATTATTAGTAACAAAACAATCATAGTTTAGATAATCGATTACACAAATACTTCATTGAGGCATACATGAACATACCAGATGCATGACGGCCACTGTATACATGGATGCATATTGGTTACAATTCTTTTGGAAAGTGTTATACTCCTTATGCTATGACGTCCATAAACAAAGTTGGTTATGATGACAAAAGTTTATTCTATTTGATATCTTGCGAATAAGCTTTAATTAAATGATTAATGTCTAAAAATATTCCTATGCAATACATGTTTCACACTCATCTATATAGATGACTAGTCGTTTTCTAGTATTTATCGTGCCCTTTTTAAAAAAAAACTTCTCGACGCCTTAAAATGTGCAGTTTTTATTTGTAAGAACATCTTTTTTCTCAACACTTGTCCAACTGAAGTCAATGGTGTTTACGCAGCTTAATACAGTTAACAGTTTACTCGACCTGATGTGCAAATGAGGTAAGAAAGAATGACCAAGTCGTTATCACTATAAAGAACGGGGAAAGAACGATACTTTACTAGTACTTCGAAGTACTGAAGTTCCATTTTTTTCTTCTTAGGATGAATGGTATCATCGAACTGAATAAGCGTTCTGTTTATATTTACTGATTGCATAAAACTTTGAAAGTGTTCGTATATTATAGTTTTCTGATTCTTAACGATTGCAAAGCGCGTAATCTATGCCAAAAAATTTAATGAAAAACTCGAATAAACGTCATTAAAATTATGCTATTTAGTTTTGATTGACATTAACTTGTTCAAATCTAAAGATAGATTTCCATCAAGTTCTGTCTTTATTAATTGAATAATATTAAAGTTTTTTTTTTCATTCTGTTTACGCAAGAAAATTTCCATGTAAAAAGAAATGAAGTTTGAGATGGGTGACCCAACAGAATTTTAGGCTTACTCAGTCCTGGAAGATCTTTCTGGCCTAGGTGGCTTGTTTTAAGGCTTGATTTGGACCATATCTTGCAATTTAGTGAAGCTCGAATGCTCTCCAATTGAAAAAAATTACTTTCAATATCTTAGAAAAATTCGTACGTTTATTTCTATATTTTCCAAGGCTTCGTAAGGTATTATGAGATTTTAGCAATATTTGACAATGTTTATGAATATTTCTCTGAATTTTCTTATTCATATAATACACCCAACTATAGAATACTATCGTATGAAATCTATTGATTCAAAATTAGAAACAGGAAAACTAATTAAATAACATATTTTTTAGAAGTAAGCGACGCATTGAAAAGCTGATAAATATATGACTTTATAATAAAATAAAAGATTACCTGATACGGATGATACGTATCTATGATTCTATTGAGTTTTTTGCAGACATTACGGCAGGATAGAAAAATTGTCTTTGGTTCAAGGTTATCAAAAATTCGATAAACTAATTCGACCGGCAATGTTTGAAGCGATGGAGCCATCTTCTCAGAGATTGATGCTGTTGTTTGTGACATGAATATGTCTCACTTACATGTATGTGCTTTGAAACAGTTTGTTATTTTATATGTCATTGAATATCTTGTGAGGATGCAATTTCTTATCTCTATAGGCAACTACCAAGATGTGATAAGAACGATTTAATATGAAGTTTTGATAGAAGTAGTTACATATCATCTTAGAAGGAGACATACTAAAGTTTTCGAAGACAATGAAGACTCAACGTACGAATGTGATGAGTATGAATGCATTTATATTCTTATTGATATAATGGAATTTATTTTTAATGAAAAATATTTCCATTATAATTGATTTATGAATCTTTTCTTCACTAGCGAAAATACTATTTCTCTTAAAATCCAGCGATTAGTTTTCATCACATACAAAATGTTTTGTCTTTCTCTTCCAATAATACAAAAAAAAACGATACATTATTATTTTAGCTAAATCGGTGGTTGCCATATGTCGTGACAGAGCATCTGCGGATTATCCGATAGAAATGTCTGACTTGCTTTTCGTAATTCTCTAACTATCATCAAATCCCTAGACCACGTCATCCCGTTAGTTCGTCACCTCGCTGAGACGTCATCTCATCCGAGATGGAGAACTAACAACAAGCTAAGGATTGTGAAAGATCTGTCAATGGCAAATTAACTCCAAGTTGCCACAGATTGCGACGATTCCACCACGACTTGTATCACGAAACCTTTTGATTTGATTTTCATATACAAACAGTTTTTTTTCTTAAAAGGCTCGAAGACAGAATCAAATTTTTTTAATTTTGTAAGACATTCCAAAGTAGAAAAGGTTTTGTAATAGAAATTGCCGCAAAGATATAATTATCTTTATCAAGAAATGTGGTTTTTTTCTTATAATCTTGATTAGTTTGGAGCATTCTTATTTATTCTTCATCTGATTTTTTTTACTTGTTCTATCGTTACTACCCGATGTTTCTTTTAAATCTACATTACCTCAAATTGACACATTCGCTGCGACGTGAGCCGCCGATCGCTGACGGTATGTTTCACTGAGAAAAATGATGCAAAAGTCGATTTTTTCCTATTCTTTCCTCAGTAAAGCGCAACAGTAAGTCCTTCACATATTCCGTTCTTGCAAATACTTCATTAATTTTTTCGTAGCAGCCAACATAGCATCGTCGAACATTATGAGCAGATCCTTCCTTATCTTTGAACTTGTGATCAGCAAGTTTCCACTTGGTTTAGCCTACCGATTTTTGTCTCGAACTCAATTTCATCTTCTCGAATGGCATTCCAAGCAGTAGAAACTGAACAAAACTCTCGCGAAACTGTAGAATGATTACTTTGATTGCAGTGTAATTTTCCTTATATATCAAATAACTACTTACTAGTTTTGTACCAAAAACCAAATCGAATGCGACTTTTCAATACCACTTTATTGAGCGTCTGTGACATGTCATGATGAGCTCATTTTACCTATTGATGTTTCCAGTATTCACCATAGTTGCTGAATGCGATGGCTTTGGAGATATCATCAAGACGTCCTTCTTATCTTTTCACTCGATCAGTTTCATATCGTCTTTCTCCTGCAGTTCGTAAGTTTCGCCAAGTCTAAGTTTTTTCCGAACAATTTCACTTCCTGATCCGACACGATTACTTCTCAGTGTTCCCATAAGATACGTATCACATTCTAATAAACGTTTCGCAAGAGAAATACTAGTAAACAAGTTGTCAGCTAACACAGTTCAATAACATCCGTCAAGATCATCCAATAAATTGGTTACCACTGTTTGAGGATGTCCAAGATCTGTCATGGAATTTTGTTGACCCATACAGATCACAAAATAATAGGTGCAGCCATTGGTAGCCACTAGCTTGTACATCTTTGAGCCGTACTTGTGTGTTTTACTGAGAATATATTGTTTGAACAAAAGTCTGTCTCGCCATGGTATCATAGTTTCGTCGATATTCACAACCGAGCCAGGCATATATACTGACGACAACCTGGCTTTCAATAAATCAAAGATTTGTTTCAAGTTGAATAGCCTATCTTGATTCGAATTTTTATTATGGTTATTCGAAAAATGCTAAAACTTGAGGAGTAATTCAAACCTTTCTCTCCCTCGGCATAGCATTTCTTCATCAGTGATTGATTTTCATTCATGATACTTACTTAGGGCATACTAAAAGTAGTGGCGCCGACTCCATCATTTTTTACAGAAGCCTTTTGGAATTTTTTTTTCTATATATTCTGATAGCCCAAGTCGAGCTCTATAATTCTATGATATTTCATAAATCTCCGACCGATACTATAATATTGAAAACATAGCAAAAGCAGTGAGTAGTACAGAAAAAAAAATGTTGCCTGATTTTTGATCGATTTTCTCTTGAATAGTCAGGCTTGTGATTGAAAAAAATAATATATTTGAAATCAGCACAAAAAACTGAGTCGATATATGTATGCTACAAAATGCTTCATCGACTTTCATTTTCGTCGGAAATTCCGACGCATCCCTGCGGGGGACCACAGCTGAATTTTTCGACGAAAATGAAAGTCGATGAAGCATTTTGTAGCATACATACATCGGCTCAGTTTTTTGTGCTGATTTCAAATATATTATTTTTTTCAATCACAAGCCTGATTATTCAAGAGAAAATCGATCAAAAATCAGGCAACATTTTTTTTTCTGTACTACTCACTGCTTTTGCTATGTTTTCAATATTATAGTATCGGTCGGAGATTTATGAAATATCATAGAATTATAGAGCTCGACTTGGGGTATCAGAATATATAGAAAAAAAATTCCAAAAGGCTTCTGTAAAAAATGATAGGGTCGGCGCCACTACTTTTGGTATGCCCTAAGTAACGGGTGCGGCAGGATAAATGGCGGTCTCAGTATTTCGACTATAACTTTTTTTCTTTTTGATCTTTAGAGCTAGTTGTTTTGCCAAAAGATGCACCATGAAATTCTCTACAAAACTATAACTAAACTTATTTCTGTAGAAAGTTAAGGAAAAAAGCTAAATGAATATTGTTCAAAACATAAAAAGTGCCCAACTTTCAAAGCTAATGGGTGTTCTACAAATGGGTAGTGTTAATGTCTCTTTTTTTATTCTCCTCTAGTAGATATATTTTAAAAGCAAAGTATACTATAAGATGCAGCGTGAAAAGCTCTACAAGTTACATTAATAACCTTATTTTATATATGCACTTTTTGTTTACAAAATGATCAAAATTCTGTGCGACAAGTTTTCAACTCTGAGAACATGATCATTTTTTTGGTACACTACGAATTCGTTTTTCTTATTTCATCTTTGTATCAGTTAATATATTCTATTAAAAGAAAACTAAATATACCACAAGATGCAGCGTGAAAAGCTCTACAATTTACAAAACCAAGTGATTTTATATACATGGATCTTTTGTTTTTAACATATGCAAAACTATGTGCGACCAAAAAATGGTCTTTTTCGCAGAGTTGGAAACTTGTCGCACAGAATCTTAACCATTTTGAAAATAAGAAGTGCATGTATAAAATAAAGTTTTTAATGTAGCTTATAGAGCTTTTCACGCTGCATCTTGTGGTGTACTTTGTTTTTAAAACACACCTACTTGATAATTAAAAAGGGTATACAAATACCAAACCTGCATGAGACACTCGCTGGCTTTGAAAGTTGGGCACTTTTTATGTTTTGAACAATATTCATTTAGCTTCGTTCCTTAACTTTCTACAGAAATAAGTTTAATTATGGTTTTGTAGAGAATTTCACGGTGTATCTTTTGACAAAACAGCTAGCTCTGAAGATCAAAAAGAAAAAAAGTTATAGTCAAAATACTGAGACCGCCATTTATCCTGCCGCACCCGTTAGATCATCTGCTGGTCTCATGAGTTTTCAAGTATTGCTTCACATACCGATTAGTTTCATAAGAAGAAGTTACTTCTTCGATGATTCCATGATCTTTCATGAATTCTGCATCCTATTCTGATTCTATTTCATTCCAAATATTTGGATCTATCTCGTCCGAAGTACTTGCAGATTCAAGTTGCATTCTATCAAAATCATTATCGAAAGACCTGACTTCATTTAGTGAACTAGCGTTTTCTTCTGTATCAATTTCTTTCAAGGATATGTAAATTATTTCGAAATGTCGACTACTTTTATACATAACATCATTAAGATAAGAATAAGGAGGAAAATCTGGAAATTTTGTTTTGACTCATTATGTGGTGATACGAAGGAAAAAACATTGAATAATCTGTGAAAGATAATGAAAAGGTCACTAAATGCATTTATTTGAAGTTAACTTCTGAGAGATATGGATATTTTGAAGATCTTTCCAAGAAAATTGACTTGTGATGAATGTGTTAAAAACCGAGTCTTTCGATCGAAAGCGGAGAAAAATCTTTAGAACCAATGAACATTTCTGTATAATAGCCCTAGGGGGCCTCTGTATACCCCTATATGGTAGCCCTTGGGATCTTACGAGTATTGCTATGGGTACACGCTTAAAAGAGCTCACTACTCGATCCAAGCTTGTTTAAACGACATGAAGTTGTCGCAGGCCTAGTCATGCATGTATACTAGAACCAGAAGCAATAGTTTTCTGTGAAACTGGTTTTATAGGTCAAAATCACAGATTACTCAAAATTATACTAATGTTCGAAAAGGTAGATATGTAGATCTATTCAATTTACTCCTCTTCGTTGATAGTTACAAATAGAAGCGCAAAGACACACTTTGTTGCAGTCACTGCCTAAGCATTCCAATGAATATCACTGTTAATGTAGTCGGTATAGTCAGTACGACTAGTGTCAGTTTTTCAGTATTTTCATGAAAACCGCACATTCCTAAATCCATATATCGAAATTCTTATACGATAACTTGTGGAAAAATCAATCATTTTAATATTTCACTCTGCTTTATTGTTGTTTTTCTGACGCAAGTGTCGGTTCGAAAAAGAATAAAACTGAAGCGTCATTTCGTTTCGATTTTCTTTCATCGATCTCGGACACATCATTCCAGAGAAATTTCAATGGCATGTGCACATTTGAACGTGTCTTCAGAGCTTTTCGATATTGAATATTGGTATTGTTAAAGGGTGAAGAAGTATAAATTGCTTTAATATTCTTCTGAACTAGTTCTTTCTTTCTTGGTTGATATTCTGCACACAGACGTTGAAATTCTTCAAAACTTTTTTCCAAGTTCTCGACCATATGTTGACGTCGTGCATTTCTGGCTGCTGTATCAAAGCGTGGAAATGCTGGAGATGATTTGATCACTTGACTTTTCTGTCTCTCCGAACGGTTGGCTTTGGTGAGTGCTGAATGTGTATGTGTGGAACTTGAAGTTCTAAGAGTCCTATAGACATGAGAGGGGACCTTGAATTTAGCATTGGATTTATACTTCTTGATTTTTGTTGATTGTCGAATGCTTGATTGTTTCTTGTCTGAAGTGTTGTCTCTTTCTTCTGACTCTTCAATATGACAGAAAGACCAGAATTGCACTCCAAATAAGCTGTACAAAGGGATTTTTGATGGAATCATGATCGACGATTGAAAAGCTGCATCATTGAAATCTCCAGTTGGACTAAACGGCGGAAGATTTTGTTTAGTTGATTGCTTTAGAAATTGATCGATCCATTTTGTTAACGAAGAATGCTCGATCTCATCATGAATTTGTTCGACCAATGCATTCACTTGTTGTTGATCATCGGATTCTTTCATGATCTGATCATAGAAAAACGGATGAAGATAATGTCGAGGAAATTCGTCAGTATTGTCAATCGTTGATTCAATTAAGGAGAGAAGATTTTTTCGTTCTTCGGCTGGAAATCGGCTTTTTTTTGCGTGAACTATTTTCTTAATATTTTTTTCATAAATCGATTTTCGTTGTTCAAAAGTCAGAAGAAAATGTAATGACGGATCGTTTTTCATAGTTTTCAGAAGATCTTCATCATTTTGTTCTATCTCGGACAACTGAAACTAAACACTTCTGCATGAGAAAAAATATTCAAGGAAATGATTGAACTTACGATTTTCAAAATCAGTTTTTGATATTGAAGATTGAAGTATTCGTCGGATCCAAATAAACGAAAGATACATTGATTTTCGATTAGTTCTCTTAACCATCGAGTCGTTTGATACGGTTCAATTTGAAGTGGAATCAGGTTTTTACCTGATTCATTTGCAACAATCAATAACTCACGAAACTGATCATCATCTAAAGATTGCTCACTAATACAAAAAATGATCAAATTTTCTTTAGAAGAATCTAGAGGAAGAACCACTTGAAAACCATCGTTTGTAAGACGATTGAAGAGTCGTTCACCCATCCTTGAATCTTTGGATGAATAATGCAACATTACATTTGGATAGGTAGTTTTTTCGGGAAATTTTCGTCGAATTCGAATAGAAATATTGATCAATTCATATTGATGATAAACTTGTTCAACGTCGACAATATGACCATAGAGAATCACTTGTTGTTGTTGTTTATTCATTTTTGGAAGTACCGATCTTTGTTGAGCAAATGAGTAGAACTGAGAAATTAGATGTTGATTCCAATGATCAAAACCATTGAGTTCTTTTGTGCACATCGATCGTTTCAAATATGCATTCAAAATTTTTTGACATTTATCGAGTGTTTCTGTACTTAAAGACAACAAGGTAATGGACAAAGCTAAAATAGAAAAAAAAAAGACATCAGTGATATTTGTTTGATCATACGAATCATTTACTTGTGGTTGGACAGTAAAAAATGCCAAACGTATTTCCAGTGTTTTTATAAAGTTGAAGAACATCGATAAATTTGTGATAGAATTTCTGTTGATCAGGTAGAAATAGTAACGTTACACGAAATGATAAAGATTTGATGGAATGAATTTGATTGATCAATTCATTGAGAAACTCCTCAAAGAAAATATCTTCATCATCAAATATTTCAGGCATGACTATAGTAATTGATCGAACAGTGACACTCGATTTTTTATCATGTTTGATTAAGTATTTGAATATTTTCGAGAGAAAGAATTGAATTGTTTGAATGAGATATTCTTCGGATGTCTTTTGTTTTGGTAATGACCAATTGATGAATAAAATTGTTTGACATTTGAGATTTCCAGCTGTTGTTTCAGTGATGAAAGACAATTGATCAGTGTGATTGGAAGGATTGATCTCTTCAATGTTTCCTGCACATTGAATTAGATATTCTCGTAATCCTGAGCAAAATGATGGAATGATCATTACATCAGTCTAAACAATCAATACATTTTACTTTTCTCACTAGCAGAGCCCGGTGTGACCAAATTTTTTGGATCACATCGAGCTCTACTCACTACTATCTTACTTGTTGTTGAGCGGCATCACAGATCAATGCTTCAATGGTTCCATTGGGAAATGTCGCTTGGCAAACCAACGTAGATGGCAGAAAAAGAGAATCTACGGTCAACGGTAGATGATCTGTTACATTTGATGATTGTTCTTTCATCATTGAAATAGATTTCAGTTTAGTATTTCTTTTAATAATTGAATAGCATTGATATTTTCCTAAAAGAGTTTTGATATTTGATTCGATCTGTGGATAAGTTTTATAATAAAATTCTTCTGTTTTGATTTTTCGTTGTTGAAGTTCAATGAACAATTGTTTCATTCGAGATTCAATTTGATCTTTAGCATATTCTGGTGCATAGAAAAACGATTTGTTCCAGTCGAATTCGACCCAAAAACTATTTCGTTCTCTTTCCATTTGTTTCACTTCTTCACGACGAAGTTGAAAAAGACAATCGATCTAAATGAAGAAAAGTTCATATCGCTCATTTTTAGATATAAAAAAAGGTTGACCTCAATTTTTGATAATTGAATAAAAGAAAATTTTTGTCGTCGATGTGTTTTAAACAAATCGTCGAGTTCTTTCAAGACTTTTGTTACTAATTTTGCATCTCCAAAAATATTGATGACTAGTTTTTCTTTGAATGGTTTTTCAACGATCGAAATAAGTAAGAAATATTGTTGTTGTTGATAAAATTCAAGAATTCGTCGATATTCATCTTCATAAGACTGAGTAAAACAAATTGTTTCATTACGAATGAGTTTCATCGTACTGAGGTTGAAATATTCAATCAATCGAGTCGATCGCTGACTACTGATGAAAATTCTTTCCATAGAAATTTGTTTTTCAACAATTTGATCGATCAATGGAATTGGTGATGTTCCATTGCATTTTTCATCATTGAAAAAAGTTATTTTTAGAGTAGGTTCAATCGTTCCAATAAAATCACAAACAGTCCATAGAGATGTTTGAGAATCGAAGAGATGTTGAATAATTTCATTGGTTGTTGGTCTCAACATCCAATGTTTCACTGAAAGATCAAAGAAAGATCCTAAAAAAATCGATGATATGAAAGATTTACTGATAGAATATTGATATTCTTTAGTTTGAATAGATTGAAATGAATTTCGAAGAAATTTTCGAACTGATCGAATTTCTCGCTTTGTTCCAATGATTTGAATTGTGTAATCCAAAGGATTTTTGATGATTTCAATGTTGGTTTGACTGATTTCTTTTTTCAGATAATCGAGTAAATAATTAATGATTTTTGGTTTTTTGAAAAATTGATAATGATCATCATCGTTCTTTACAACATAATTATATTGTCGAATCTCATTAGTTGGTCGTTGGTTTTCTTCTTCATGGGAATGAATTTCTGTGGCTTGAACTATATTTGTTGTTAGGCTTCTATTATTCGATCTTTTCTGTTTTTCTTCAGCATCGATTTGTTTCAGTCGATTTAGTTTCGTTCGAAACCTTATTTGAATTCCAATCGTTGGTCTTTCTTCGGTTCCATCATCATTCGTTCGAGTTAAAAATTGAATAATTTCTTCATCAGTCAAGCGAAGAAGACGGTGCCCATCAGTTTGTTGTTCTAAATTAAACGAAAAAATTTACTGAGATTCTCATCTGCATAGGCATGCAAAAAAACCTTGAAATTTTCTTGTATATTTTTTGAAACCGTTGGTTTTCAACCATTGAATAAGTTCGTCCTTTGACCACGTCGACATAATCAACATGCATATATCAGAGTGACAAAATAGAAACTGAAATAAAAGTATAGGCAAACGCTACCTAATTATTATCATCAACGCTAAAGAGGGAATGCATGGAAAGTAGAGACCTACGGGTCTGTCCCAAATCCGAACCGGGCTCGAACCCAAAAAGAACATGAGCCCACAAGTCTATGATGCGGAGAAACAAGAATACTTTAACAAGGCTTTTCAAGATAATAAAATACAATCAGAACAGAACGAAATTATAAAAGAGTTGCATAAGTATTACAACGAACAGTTTAAAGCACCTCTGGTAGATTACTCTGATCCATGTAGTGTAAAGTTTGCCGGTGAATACGATGAAGTACTGAGAATATTACTAAATTGCAAAGAATAAATGGAAAATCCAGATGCAACGGAGATGAAACGATCAATATGATCCTTAAAGCCAAAAAATCGGCCGGTTTCGATCAGATTTCGAATTATAGATATGTAGATGAATGGAAGATAACGAAAATAAGAACTTTAAATAAATGAAAAGCAAGTCCTTCAAAATGTGATCAGATACTTCCGATCTCTTTACTAGCATCACATGTGAAACTTTTTGAAAAATTAATTTTAAATAGAATCAGAGAATGGGTAGAGATGAATTATTTAGCACCAATGGAGCAATCAGGATTTTGGCCTAGGTGTCTTTTACTCATAAGGGTATTGTCAATATACCAATAAGTAACAGACAATATGGCGGCAAATATCCCTATGCCTCAGGGGAGTAACATAAATTCATACTTATTTATCGTTTTCCATTGTGATCTAGCTCAATGCATTGGAGCTCATTCAGGTCATATTTGTGCAGATGATTTATGTGCCATTATGAAACCTTCTATCTCAATTAAATACCTAGGATTTACATGAGCAAGTAAACTATCCTTAAAGCCAACGGTTGATAGATGCGTAGGAAACATCTAGAAATCTCTAGGAAAACTTAAATGGCTAAAGGCGAGTTAGTTTGTGTTCACAATGGCATTTAGACAATGTTTTTTCGCTTACACATTTCCTCACTTTGTTTGGGTATTTTCATTCTTTCTACTATTGCCAGACTCTCAACAATAAGCATTTCAGCAGAAGTCTCGCACGGGTCTAAGTCTAGTACATTGATGTCCTTTTGCCTCAGCTTGTAAACTTTTCACCATGACTAATGAACAGACACTAGATTTTTATGTAAAAAAGTGCATTCAAAAAAGATTATAACATATGCATATAACTGATCTTGGTCATTCATCCTTTTCTAATGATATTTTACTTTGAGATGATTTTCATAAAGGAAAGAAAAATCACCTTGAATAGTTTTTCTGTAGAAACGGTGCAAAACACTTGATAGAGAAGCATCAAACATTTCTTTTGAGATGGTTATCATTTAACGAAATAAAGTAGTATACATGGAAGAAACAGAGCAAGCTGAATTCTTTTCTTGGTTTCTTCTTTTCTTATTGATCTTCTCTACTTATGTATGCAAATTCTTCTAACACTTACAAGACTTCTACCTTACTCCGTCTTTCTTAATCGTTGCGGCTTGAATTTATAAAATTGTTGTATGCTTTTCTTTCCTTCTATAACTATCTTCTTAATACTCACATGAGATAAGTCATTATCTAATAAAGCTATATTGGAGAAAAAGTCAATTTTTTCTCCTTAATATTGTAGCTTAATGCTTAAACATTAAAATTTTCTCTTATATTATTACGCAAACACTTCCGAATGTTACATTAAAGAGCACAATGGAAAAAAAATGATTGGCATACATCGAATGAAACAATTATTGTTATTTTTCTTCTTGTTCTGTTTTTTGCAAATGTCGATGAAATTTTCTTTTTCTCTTCTTAAAGAAAAACATATCATGACACTTGGTAACATCAAGAAAAAAATTAAACTGAAAGAAAATGTCTCACAACTCAACCGGACAGAAATCAAACAAAATGATGAAATGCGCGTAAATATTCTATGAAGATCAAAATAAGGAAGTGTGCAAATTTTTTACACGTTCAAGACAAGTAGAAAATATCTACAAATATTTACACATTTACTTTTTACTCGGTTTGAGTGTGTAAAAATGTGCGCTTTTTTTAAGGAGGAAAAAGCGAGACTTTCATACTCACTTCCATTTCTTTTTTTCTTATGCTCTTGCCTATAGTCATGGTCTTAACCCATACCCTTGCCCTAACAGACCAAATCCATAAAAAAACGCATTTTCAATCATAAAAAAGCGTTCTTTCATCGATTCTGTCTGCCTGGGTAGGCCCTCCGTGAGTATATTTTGGGAATGCAAAATAGAGAAAAAAGCTAAAATGTCATATACCTATGTACCCCCCATACTGTCAGTCTATGCCAAAACTATTTATCAGATATTTTTACCTACTCCAAGATGGTTCATTACACTTCACGTGAATTCCTCTTGTACTCCTGTTGTTCTTCGAGAATACGGGATTCTTGCTTTTTTCCTATCTGTTGCCTTCAGAGCATTTCGGTCACGAAAGAAAAGAAACGTCAGATAGCTTTCTTCTTTATTTGTAACAAAATGAGGACTACATGTTTTATGCCTCTTCATAAAGAAAAACAAACAAAATTCAAAACAAAGGAAAAAAAGTTGGAAGAAAATGAAATGAGCTTAAACAAGTATAAATAAGAAAAAAGAAAGTATTGAAAAAGAAATGACTTAAGTGCGATTCCCTCCTAAGAAATTCATTTTTGTTTAGACTATTCAATTTCAATAAATTTCGACGAAAGATGTGTACGGACTCAGACACATTGCAATTAAAGCTCAAGCTCGATACATTGAGTCTACCGTAAGGATGCACAAGTTGCAGTAGATTGGTTCTCCAAGGACTATTATTTAGACGTGCCCTTAGGCCCTGATATTCGGGTAAGCCTTTCGCTACCTGTTGCTTCACAATGAAAATTCAGTGAAGGTTAGAGGTTTTATTCTATTATGAAAGTTATAAGTTTGCACAGCCGCTCTTATTGTGATGGTTGCTTTTCACACTGTTATTAGGGTTTAGTTATCACACGAATACAAAAATCCTAGAAACCTACGCACAATTTCGACACGGAAAGCAATATATTTTATATACTAAGAAAAAAAGATCCAATGATTCGTTAACTATTAAGTACGCATCTCCCATTATGGAACGATAGATAGATTAGACTCCCGAGTATTATAACAGTTTATATCGTAGGATTCCACATTGACATTCTATTCAAATGTAATGAGATCATGTATAATTGGTATCAATTATACTTCAGTTCATTCAGAAACTTTTTTCTCAATGAAAGGATGACACATATTGCCCAAAATGCTAGTCTAAGTGTACGTAAACCCTTTCGAATGCTTCTAAAATAGATATGGTATCATTATACGAATTAGAGTCCTGTACTGAAGTCACCTAAATTTCGTCCCAATAATTTATTTTTTAAATTAAAAACTTTTTGAGTATAGATAGGCAAGAAAGTTTGCTTATCTATCTATTTCTTCTTCATTATGCCTTTTGTCAATGTAAAAGTTAACGGCGCCAGACTTTTCGTACGATATTCTTAGGTCCATAGGAAGATCAGGATGGAGTTAGTGTGATCGGATAGAAGAGGGTAAGCGCGTCCAGATGAAGTTTTGTATATGTTATAACATAGTACAATTTCGACTCATCGTTTAAAAATATGAAGATTTTCCGCAACATACTGTTTTCTTATCTTTTCTGCGTTAGGTGTAATTGCAGAGTATGAATGGGGGCTTGTATATGTAAAGTAGAATGTTTGTCTGCTCGTTGTACATTTTGTACCTGTAATCGCTAGAGTTATCCAAGCTCCCATGCCATACTCCTTTTTTTCAAGGAAGGCTGAGATAGGATCAGTGTCAATGGTACAAGTGGAAAGAGAGGTTTGAACGAATTTTCGCATTGTTTATCACATAGTACAATTTTTACCAGTCTTTCGAAAATTGTACATAACTAGGCATACATAGAACAGGACTACCAACTGTACCCCATTTCGAAATTATGTATCTGATAAAGTTCTATATCCCTAAATATAGAATTTCTTCTGAGATTCAGTCTTTGAAAAGTGAGGAAAATACGAGATTTTTCATCTTTAGATGTTAATGAAACTTTTGATTAAAATAACTGTCACTTCAGCTTCTGTTCTCTTAAAATTGTAACTAAAGTAATGTGCAGTTTATAAACGCTAAAACAGAGTGATTATTGTACTGATTCGTATATAAAAGTGATTCTTCCAAACATACCATAATACGCCTCTTATCAGACGTCATTAAAACAAAAGAGAAATGTTTATGACTTCCAATAAACAAAAATTAAAATAAAAAGTTTTACTGCTCTTGAAATCAGATCTGAACTGTATAGATAACGCACAAGTATCTGGTGACTATAAACGTTTTCAAAGTGAACTTATGAGAGTTATCGTTTAGAATTTATTCACTGTTATGTTGATTATATTGTATTCCCTTCATACTTAGAATTTTTATATTCTGTAATTCTTTTAAAATATTTGTCGTTTGACTTTTCTACATTGAAGGGGATAGAAAATATAGGATAAATCTGACTCTTATTAATCGATTTTCTTACAAGACTAATCAGGGAACATATTTAGGTGTTTAAGTGTTTTAGAGCCTATTCTTTATGGCGATAGATAAAACTCAATGAGGTATGAAAAACTTTAAGAAAATTCGTGCGCTGGCGCCTTTATTTCCGAGATATCCAATCTTGAAGATGTATACGAAAAGAGACTCACATGAAAAATGATCGTTTTTGGAGAACAGTAGAGTATTTAGGTGAAAATTCTTTAAAGTTTCGCAAACTGCTCATATAACCTTTTCTGGGTTCAGAATTAGACCATATCTTATCAATGCCACTTCCATTCGTTGTTCATCAGCCTACAGAATATTCAGAATTCTTCACTTCGTATTTAATATCATTATACACCCGAATAAAATGGTTGATAGAAGGGAAAGATAACACACTACCGTTTATCTTACTTTTCATTTTCTTTGCTAGCATACCATCATGTCTTATTGATAAATACTGCGTGCTCGTATTCTTTATTTCACGTTTCTCTATTTGCTTTTCACGCATGTTCTCTCTTTTATGGCCATACTGAAGAAAAAAAGATTTCGTGATTTGAAACAAGTTCGAAACCCGTTTTTGGGTTTCGTAGTCGTCGCGTAAGACTATTTTTTCCAGTGTAGTGTGTGCCACGAGTTCGTTTTTCCTTTCAATTGATTGTACACGATATACAAGTGACGTACAAGCAAACAGTTGCTATCAGTTTTTCTCGTGTATATTTCGAAATGGTCAATAAAGCAAATGACGTAACGATTTTCATTGATCGAGTATCGAAATTATTGACTTACGCCGTGTCCAACACATCGACTGTCACCATTACTGTAACAAATTGCGAGTGTAAAGTAGCCGAGCTGTTGTGCAGTGTGCTATAATCGATTGCCAACAGTCTATTCCACACTATCGAAGTCGAAACAACCCTTGATTATGAGTTAGTCAATGACGAAACGATAATTGGTATCGAGTGCGAAAATACATTATTCGTCTTATGTCTTTCACTTATAACCAACTCTCTTCCAAAGCTTTTTGTTGGATGATCCAATACGCTTGGTATGCCCGTGGTATATAGGCAACCATCCAGGATCCTTCAAAACTGCGGTCGAAATGTATTTTTCTTTCGACGTGACAATATGCGCCTCACTTTCATGCGATGCGACTCGTTTCATCTGCTGCAGCTGGTGTGACAAACTACTATGTTTCAATCACTTTTTCTTGAACTATTATTTTCAGTGATTTCCATTCGAGATGATTTTTCTGGTATATAACGATATCAAATACGAAGTGAAGAATTCTAAATGTTCTGTGGACTGATGAACAACGAGTAGAAGTGGCATTGATAAGATATGGTCTAATTCTTAACCCAGAAAAGGTTATACGAGCAGTTCGCGGAACTTTAAAAAATTTCCACCTAAATACTCTACTGCTCTCCAAAAACGATCATTTTTCATGTGAGTCTCTTTTCGTATACATCTTGAAGATTGGATATCTCGGAAATAAAGGCGCCAGCGCACGAATTCTCTTAAGGTTTTTCATACCTCATTGAGTTCTATCTATCGCTATAACACTTAAAAAGCATTGTTTCTTCTTGTTTTACTTGTTTATTAAAAATGTATAGAAAGAAAGCCAAGTGAAAAATATAAAAGTTATTTATAAACATAGATACCGAGAAGTAATGAGTTCACGCATCAATTTCTGGAAATACTTATTATGCGCTTATTTAGGGTGGATAAGCGTTTAATGTCTTTGGAAAAAGATAACCTTGGGACTGAGTTTCTGTTCTCTATAGGCTTTAATTCTATAGTGGACTTATATCTTGTTGAAAGGCCTGGAAAGACATAGACTAGTATCATAAATCCAGGAAATTGTAGATGCAACGGAAGATTCGGAATATATGAAGCTGTTTAATACAGGAATGTTCAATTTTCTTATATATATCTGAAACTTCTTTACAATATATGTCATGAAAACATGCGACCTCTCAGGTTATTTCTCTCCAGAAAATGCGGCATTTCTCATTTCTCCATCTCCCAACTTGTATTGATGAAATTCTTTTCAACTTTTAGTATAGGAACTGTGAAGCGGATTCATCTCTCGAAAGAGATATCAAATCTCATGTTGCTTCTTAGCGGGAGATGCATCTGAGTCACAGACTCAATGGTAAAAATTAAAAGAAATCATCGCTAGAATCAATTAGATGGAAAGGTGAGAGGTGTCGTATCTTTGCGTGAGACATGTTGTACAGAGATTTCATATATATATATAATGATGAGTAGTTTTGTATTAGACAGCTCTACATATGTCAGATCTTCTGTGCAACATCAGCATCTCCAATTTTCTCGATATGTGACACCTCTCATCCAAAGCGGAAAGTACTAGCACTCAGCACCTATCCATCATCTTCCAGTATTTTTCAATGCTAAATGCCAGCACTTACCCCCTTGCGTGTTAATAAATAAGGCCAATATACGAAACGAATCTTAATCCATTATAATGCGTTTTTCACAAAGCACACTAAAATTTCATAAGATGGGGTATTAATTAATGTTACTCTATCATGAAAACACCGTTTTTACGAACTTTTAACACGTTTATATTCGTTTTTTCAAAGATATTGTATGCTTGAAAATAGTTTCTTTTTATATAGTCTCGTAGAAGAAAAAAGTTTTATTTTTCTATGCTATTTGATCATACTTCACATAATATAATGATAATAAGTTTGCGATAAAATTTGTATCTTTGACATTTGTACTCCTGGTATGAGATTATAACAAGTGAGACAGATTAACTTTCTATTCCTTAACACATGAGTGTGGTGAACCTAAGGTGTTTTTATACACTTTATTATATATAGGATAGTTCTTGGGAAGTGTGGTGGGTATAAAGACTTTATGGACAATTTTGTTTATATTATATGAGTCTATATGTATGAAGTTTAAACGATGCACCACACAGGCTTCCGAAGTACATGTTACACATAATGAAGTATATGGAACATCCTTGGACCCATTAGAACTTCCAAGATCCGCACTATATAAAACAAAGATATATGAGAAAGCCTTGCACAACGCAAGGTCGAATTTGTTTATAAAAAGGGGTATCTGATAATAAGGATTAGGGCGATGGTTAAAGGTGAAAGTAACGGTGTAGATAAGAGTAAAAGTAAGATTAGGAATGGTAATGTGGATAGAATTGTGGGTATGTTAAGTTTTTTCCAATTGTTGAGAGCAAAGATGTGCATCGCCATTGAAAACTGAGCGCTGCCGTACTGCATTCAAAAGTAACTCTACGGCTACCGTGCACCGTAGATATCTCTAGCTGAAACATACTATCATATTTGATCAGTGTGAATACGAATAAGATGTGGGCTCTCGATGAGGCGGATCTAATTGAGATATGAAGTGTTGATGATCTTAGTTAATCTGAATAGTGATATTCTTTCGTTTTAAATCCCTATACCTACCTCATACCTGGAAAGTTTTCTTTTTTTCTGCAGGAATTGAGAAAAAATTAAAAAAAGCGCATAGAATCTAGCCAAGGAATAGATATATGAAATAAATGGCATTCCGAACCATGGAATCAACAAGAATTTGCATATATTTTAAATTCATCTATTGAAACGAAGATTTTTATCAAAATAATGCCGTAAGTTTCTATTTAATGAAAATCATGGCACTAAAGTTTACGCAAACAAATACTTTAATTGATGAAATTAAAACGTATCGAATTTTTTGTCTGTTTTATGGTTCGAAATGCTATTCTTTATGTTTCTGCTATAAAATTCATGACAATCTTCTCTGTAGGAGCAATCGTATCAAAATTTATTAGTAATGTTCATTTCGGAGATAAATGGCCATCGGTATTTTTCCAATAACTTTTGATAGGAACAAAATAGAGACCTGTGGAGTCAAAATTTTTGACTCTGACTCCGACAAACTCCGAAAAGTTTTTAACAATGTAATATAAAGTTTATCCATCTCTAACGCAGGAGTCGTTCATAGTTTTAAAATGCGCACTTTAACCCACAGTGGCGTAACCAGGAAATTTTTACAGAGGAGCACGGGAGGGGCAAGCCAGCAAAACAAGATTTTACAAGGGGATGGGGAAAGGGGCAAAACCGTTTACATAGGGGCATTGCACCCCCGTGCTCCCTCCTCTTCTCGATGGTCACGTCACTATTAACCCATTAGAATGAAGGATCAGAATCACAGAACAAATTTCTTTTTACCTATGCATTCTATAGCCAAACTTTGGGTATTGTAATCAAATATCTTAAACAATCCGTTTTCATATAATTCTTCAATGATCATGAAAATATTGAGTTTCATGTTTACCTCTTTCAAAAAAAAAATATAAAAACAATAAAGAAAGTGATCAAATTATGTCTGTAGTTATGTAGTATAATGAGATATCTATGTAATCATATACTACTAATCATATGATAATACAATCTAAGCAAAATATGAAGTTTGCATTTTATTAACCCCGAGAGATTATATGGTATACAATAATTCTGATTGCAACTTTGACTCCAAGTCCGACTCTGGCGGAATCGGAGTCGCAGTTGGGTTTCAGAATCGAATGCATGTCTCTGTTTCATTTCTATTAAAAGCTATTTGCAAAATACCCATGACCATTTATCTCGGAAATGGACATTAGTATATTGAATGAAGTATGATCAAATAGCATATTAAAATGAAACATTTTGCCTCTTTCAAACTATATAAAAAGAAAATTTTTTCCAAACATACCACACGAAAATAAAATGCTATTATTACTAGTTTTGCTATGCCTTAAATATTTATTCCTTTTCTTTTTTAAATATTTTCACTCATAAAAAACTTTCAATATTCTCGAAGAGAAAAAGACATTTTTGTTTCTGTCAATAGATTTCCATAAAAAAAACGGAGAAAAACTTTCATTTACCTTTTTCCAATGGTCGACTGGAATTTAGATCAAGTTGGTCAATGGTTAATTGAAAATGGATTTGGAAAATATTGTAAAAGATTTCGAGGTAAAGAGAAGACTATTTTTCACTGAGATTAAAATTCATTGAATATGATTGATTAGATGAGGATATTGACGGATTAGCCTTGATTGAGTTGCAAGACAAGGAAATTTTTCAGTTATTAACATTGATCGACTCAAATGGAATTCAACGAATTCCTTCTGAACGAATTCAAAAACATTTTCGAATCAAACTTGAACAATTGAAAAATTCCAAAGAAAAACAACGGAGAATGAGCGGGTACAATCTCATTCTTTTCTCGATTTCTGTATTAATTGTCTTTATTTCTAGCACTACAATCAATCCAACTGATCAAAGGTATATATACATCGAAAAAACGATTTCTTTTCTACCTATCTTTCCACTGGATGACAGAAATGGATTACGAAGCAACCCAAACTATATGAATTACAAAACAATCAGACTTGTTTTAAAGTCTCTGAAGTCTATAAGATCACTTAGGGTCTGAAAGTTTCCATAGAATCCAGTAGTGTCTACTACGATCTACAATAGAACTAAGTTATTTTAAGAAAATAGCGATGTCTTATAAACTTTACAGTTGTTTGTGGAATGAAACAATCCGATTCTGTTGTTAATTTTTCGAGTTTTTAAATCACTTTTTGATATGATTACAGACTTATTTTCAAAAAATTCCTTTTCAGTGTTCAAAGAAAGAAACTAGAAACATGATTAGTGTTCTATATCATTTTACATTTCATCGTATACATTAATTTCCATAATCAGCATGTTCTCAACCGTTTGGTTCTGCTCTTTGGGTATTGTCTTTTTATGAAAAAGCGAATGAAAGATTCCTTACACGTTTGCAAAGTGTAACGTATGGTCATTACCTACTCTCTAAAAAAAAGGAGTTTTGCAGATTCCTCCAAAAAGATTCTGTAGATTTCTAAAAGATTCCAAATGTGTCCAAAGTCTCAAAAAATGGATAAAAAAATCGACAGAACCTTTTGAAGGTTCTACAAAGTACCTACTAGCAGAACTATCTCTTACAAACCCTTCTCTTAGGTTCTGTACAAAACCATTAACGTTTCGTGAGAAACCGTCATGGTTTGGCACTGACGAGGGAACCTCTTCAACTGATACACTCCGTTTGAGCTCATCTTTTGCTCATAGATAAGGCTCATAGTGTATATGAAAACCCCAAGAGGATTCATCCCCATAGCTTGTTTCTGACGAGATATTGAATTTTTAGTGAGTTTTTTCTGTAGAATCTCGATTTTCCAGGCAAATCACATTTTCGAATATCGACCTGAAACTTTGTTAGAATGAAGCTCTCAGTTGGATTAGATCTCATAAAAAGTTTCAGCATTTTGCGATGAATCCTGTCCGAGTTATCAATTATTCAAGGTATGGGCTCTTTCTATCAGTAATCTGTAAAATCTTACAGACTTTAAGAAATTCATAACTCGGACAGGATTCATCGCAAAATGCTGAAACTTTTTATGAGATCTAATCCAACTGAGAGCTTCATTCTAACAAAGTTTCAGGTCGATATTCGAAAATGTGATTTGCCTGGAAAATCGAGATTCTACAGAAAAAACTCACTAAAAATTCAATATCTCGTCAGAAACAAGCTATGGGGATGAATCCTCTTGGGGTTTTCATATACACTATGAGCCTTATCTATGAGCAAAAGATGAGCTCAAACGGAGTGTATCAGTTGAAGAGGTTCCCTCGTGAGGCCTAATGGTTTTGCATAAAACCTTCAAGGTTGCGTACTCTCTCATGTAACCTATTTTTTCTCTACAGAACCTTCAAAAGATTCTGTCGATTCTTTTATCCATTTTTTGTGACTTTGGACACATTTGGAGTCTTTTAGAAGTCTATAGAACCTTTTCGAAGGATTCTGCAAAACTCATTTTTTTAGAGAGTAGTTTATAGAATTTAGGAAGAATTGTAATACAACAACTCTATAAAGAGTTTTGCTGATATTTCGAGAAAACTTTACGAGATTCTGCCACATTTAACTTACAATACATCACGACTTTTCGAAAAAAACAAAGGTGAAAACACACATTTTATAATTAATGATGACGCCAACGTTTGCTACTAACAATATTGTTGCTGCGAAATCTGTTCTAGACTGGATGTGTTGATATCGTAGATGTATAGTTTTTAATATGCTTGGTTAGCTTAAATTGAATTTTTCCTGAAATTTCTGACGATTTATAAAGGAAAACTGCATGAGGAGATTTTCTTCTTGCCTGAAAATTTCTTTCCATGCCCATTATGCCCTTTTACAAAAGTCTACTGACCTTATAGAAAGCAAAATTTTTTTTGCTAGAAATTAATACGAAGCATCAAATCTATAGTACTGTGTAGCTTACGAGTTTAATTCAGCTATTCAACGTTATACAGCGCTCTGCGTGTTTTCATACTTTTCCCTTACATCCTCATGCAGCATCTGCGTGTTTTTGTGCTTCTGTAACGTCCTCGCATCAATAATGCAAAAACTTGAATGTTGATTCGTTGAATAACTAAAAAGTTAAATAGAATTCAAGTTTCTAGTATTACGTATGTGAATTATTCAGTCATTACTGCACTCTATATTACATCCCACGTATAGTATGAAAAAGCTGAAGAGGATTTTGGCCCTTGGGCCTTTCTTGTAAAGTGATAGCTATTTTAGTAGAATTTTTGCCCGTGAATCAGTATGTGCTAACAAATCAAATGGTGTTATTTCCAACTGAAATTTTGCCCACAGATCACTGTACTTATAACTAGAATGCACTAAAAATTTAAGCTCAAAAGAATGTTTCCTACACGAGATATTGAATTCCCAAAAAACATAGAATTAAACTTGTCGTGTGTGTGTGTCCGTCTGCGTCTTTCCTGACCATCATCAAGAGAGGTGCCCTATATGTGTGTGCTGGATTTGCACATGTAATACTTGAAATTTGTATTTATATGTTCAATAATTCAATTTAACTTTTCAGTTATTCAACGAATTAACATTCACGTTCTACATTATTAATGCGAGGATGTCACTGAAGCACAAAAACATGCAGACACTACATGAGAATAAGGGAAAAAACATGAAAACATGCAGAGTGCTTTATGACGTTGAATAGTTGAATTAAACTTTTAAGTTAGACAGTACTAAGAATTTCAAGTATTATCAGAGCATATGATTACTTTTCTCCAAATATTCATTTATAGTAATGATATAAGATTTTGAATTATTTTGTAATTTATTTTCGTCATGAACTCATTTTTTCAATAGATCAAAAACATTGATGATCAAATCCAACGATCTCAAATTGAAATTTTTTCAAAATTCTTTGATCTCCAATTCTTTGATAAAATATTTTTCAAAGAAATTTCACATTCAATTGAAAATTCCATTAATCATTTATCCTGCAATGAAAGATGAATTTTCCATCGAACTGATTGGAAGTAAAGAAACTCTTTCACATGCTTTTGAACACATTCAATTGTTATTTTCAACAGTAAAATTTCACATTTTTAACGATGAAAATCTCGATCAAAAATGTAAGGAAAATTGATTTTATTTGTTTCCGTTAAAAGAATCATTTTTTTTCAGTTCTTAAATATTCAAAAAAACTTTATTCGAATTCTGCTCTATCAGTACTTGAAAGAATTTTCCTTGAGAAAAATAAACTAACGATCTGGGAAAAAACCAATGTTATATCCGGTTTTTTTCGAGTATTTTATCTTCATGGTGACAAACAATTTCAAACTTCCGTCGAATTTCTTCGACAAACATTGAACAAAGAAATAACGATGATTAAAGATTTAACTTTACCAAATCTTTCATCCATATCCAAACAATGTCAAGAGGAATTCAATGAATTTCTTCGAATGAAATTAAATCAATCGACGATGACGATTATTTCTTTTCCATATCCATTTCAAACACAAATTCAAATCACTTTTTTTGGATTAAAATCGTCAGTTCGAAGGGCTAAAAATCAAATGACAACTTTAATCGACAAACATCAAATGAAAACTGTTCGACTTAATCTCGACTCAACACAAGTAAAAATATTTCTCTACCAGTTTTTTCTTTCATTTTCTCGATTTAAATTTTAGCGTCAGTTTTTGTTGGATAATTATCAAGAAAAATTAAGAAAATTTGAACTCGATCATCAATTGAGTAATGTAAAAATTTCTATTCGACAAAATTCTTTCGTTGCACCGAAATTTTTAATTCGAACAATTCAAAATTTCATTTCTTCTATGATTTATTATACAATAACTCTCAACTATGAATTTATTCCTGATGCTTTGAAAAAGACAGAGACATTTCAAAATCAATTGAAAAGTTTGGCACAAAGTTTTCATTGTCAATTGAAAAAAATTTATCTTGAAACGAAAAATCAAGTTTTATTTTTACCTCGAAAATCTTCAGGAAAAAAATCTTCATCAGAATTTCTGCAACGAGAATCTCATCGATTTTTCTTATCGATTTCACCACGAAAATCAATTCCAATCGCTTCGAATTTTATCGAAATTCAAAGATTATCAGATGAAAAAGTTCGGTTTCAATTGTTTTTTTTTCTTCTTGCTTGATTTATTAACCCTTTGAGTTTGGGTGACGCAAATTCACGTCCTGAAAGATTGAAGCCTGAGTAACTTTGAAAAGCACGATGGCTGATAGAATACCCATGTAAACATGAAACGCAAAGTCGATGCGTTGAGACGCAGTTTCACAATAAAACGCGTTCACACGCGATTAAAAACCATTCCACAATGCATTCAAACGCATTTTCAATATGAAACGCGTTGAGATGCGGTTAGAAAAAATATCGAAACGCGTCTGGACGCAGTTTTCCTACATAACGTGTTTAAACGCAATCAGAAAAAATATGAGCCGCGTCTCAACACGTTTCTAGAAAAAGCTGAACGCGTTTAAACGCATCTTGTTTACTAATTGCATTTAAACGCATTTCAAATATTTTTTCAAGTACGTTGGAACGCACTCATGCTTTCGAGCGCGTTTGTATGCGTTTAGTTCTTGTTAAGCGGATGCCATTTTACGCAAAAATTGCTGTTCTAAAATAATTAACTACGTGATCGAAATCATCCGTTTACATATATTTTATTCATCTAAACTTCTTAATAAAGAATGTCAGGATGATTTTAAAATAGACAAAAGTTCAATCACACATACAGCAAAGAATCCATATTTTTTTAAAGTTTCTATATATAATAATAAAAGAATATTGTAATAATTTTCAGCTATCCATAACTCTTTTAGCAAATTATACTAAATATTACCAATTAAGTAATATTAAGAACTTTGCATCATATAATCCGACTAAAAGATTATATGAATAAGTATTTATTCATTAAATTCTTCGATAAAATTATTTATCATGTGACCGAAAAAATGAAAAAAAGTCATAATATTAGTCGCATGTAGTAGACAATAAAAAAAGATATTATTTTATTAAAAACTAATAAAGTTATTTAAAAAGATAAATGAAAAATCATATTATGTGTTAAATATCTTAACTTCGAAAAAAGTACATCTTATGAAAATGAAGTATTTAACCGATGAAATTCGCATTCAAATATATTTTATTTTATATAAGAAAAGATTTCAAGCTAGTATAGCTCAGTGGTGTGTATGAACGACTTCTGATCACTGGTTCATCTGTTCAAATCTGATCGTCATCGCTTAAGGTAAAATTCAATCCATCTACCAGGGTAGACTAAGACAATCGAAAAATGTTGATGATAGTGACTCAGTTCGAATCTGAGATGGATTCGAATATATTTTTCAAAATTTTTGGATTTTTTATGAAACGCGTTCGGACGCTTCGAATGTTTCACTGGAGACGCGTTTTTTGCGAAAAATGCGTTTGAACGCAAGTCGAACTATAAACGCGTTCAAATGCGTTTCTAAAAGAATCGCGTCTAAACCCTTCGTTTGTTTCACTGGGGACGCGTTTAGACGCGTTCACTCTTAGCGTTCCACACGCAAATGAAACGCGTTTCAGACGCGTTTTGAGGCAAAAAATATTTACATGGGTAAGAATTTTTGATTTGAAATCCAACTATATTATACAAAACGAAAGCTTTCGATGAGTTGATTAGTTTTTGTGATGATGGAACTTAGGCCCATAAATGAAACGATAAAGAGTTCTAGATGTACTAACTGGTAAATCTCAGTCATTTTAGTCGTTGATACGCTCACAAGTCTTTATGATTTCATTTAAAAAACAAATTTCCTCTACAAAAACTGGTGTACTCATCGAACTCTTCCGTTTTGTACAATATCGTTAGATTTCGAATTAAAAACTCTTATTCTATCAATCACTCCCGAACTCAAAGGGTTTAAGAATGATTTTTTTTTTAGTTTGATTTAGAAATTATTTCGACGATTGAAGACGCTCAAAAAGAACAAATTGATTCAACATCAGATGATCTTCTTTTGGAATCAAATGAAGGAAAACGAATTCTTTTTGTTCATTGGCTTCCACCATCAAAACTTGATGATCGTCATTCAATTGTTTCTATCGAAACATTTTTCTCTTTAACTCTTCATCAAATTGTGGAAAATTATTCTGATACAGTAAAAACGATTCGATATTTGACAACTGGATGGGAAAAATCTCCATGTCGACAAGAATTTCTTCATCAATTAATGAAATTATTAGAAAAGAAAATTTTTGCTAACAGATCTTGGAGAATTTTTTTCATTTGTGATCAAAATCAAAATGATTTATTCGAAGATTTTATTCGAATTTCGCCATCATCGAATAACGATGAATTTCTCCATCCACTTTCAAGTAAGTTCATTCCCATATGTTTGATTGCGAACAAACTGCGATAAAAAAAATCGCACTTATACTAGACTAAGGTCATCGGTGATCATATATTATCTTTGTTAATTATTCATTACTACAGGTGACCCATCGACTTTCACTGATAACAAGCGATGAGTCATGAGTCAGTAACCAATTAATAACTGATTTAACTGGCAGATTATTAATTAGTTAATCGTCTATTTACTAAATAAAAAACCATCGGATTAATAATCAATTAACTATACAGGTACTTAATTAATAATGGATTAATCTACTAATGATGTAATAATTGCTTGAACCACCCAATTAATAATAAATAAATTAGTTAATAGATTAATCATTAATCATCTGTGTAACGATTAGATATTCGTATTGATCCCTAAGTAATCCCTGATACGTACCTTTATTCTTTGGATGGATGAATGAAGTGCTTTCCACACTGTAAAAAGCTGAAATGAGTTAGAGTGCTTGCGACATCTGTCTTTTTACCTCCATGCATAAGTACGAACTACGATGATTGTGTCTCAGAGAACGCAATCTCATCATTTCACCACAACTGTGAGCACTTTATCGCAGTTGCTAAAAAAGTTGTGACATGAATTATCAATAAATCGAATATTAATAAGAAAGTTTTGTTCGTCTAGAATTGATGATTACAATCGAAGGAACGGATAAAAAACAAATCGATCGATGTGAAAATAAAATAAATGATTATATTGAAGAAAATCTTTTGAGATGCAGTCGAATTGATCATCCATTCGATGGAGATTATTGGAATCAATCAATGATTAATGTCTTTTATCAATTTTGTTTTGACCAATATGTTTTACCAAGATTTTCCACCGATTTAGAATTGATTGGAACGATTAAAGCTATTGAAAAAGTAAAAGAAAAATATCAATTAATGTTAAGAATAAATCAACTTCGACTTCCATCCATTTCAAAAAAACAAAAATCAAAACGATTTAATATTCTTCTTAGTTGTTCATCGTCTGATGGACAATATTCAAGTGAATTAGCTAATCGATTGATCGACCAAAATTATCTTGTTGCAATCGATTTTTCTGATGAAAAAAAATCATTAATTTCATCGAATATTGATCGAAGTGATGTGATTTTAATTTGTTTCAGTTGGAATTATTTTATTAATGTTAGATGTAAAATTGCACTTGAATTAATCAAATCATCAAAAAAGAAATTTATTCCTATTATTTTTTCCTCATCACAAGAAGAAAATATTTGGACTAAAACAATGGAATTGGAAGAAGGATTTTATGAAATATTCGAAAAAGAAATTCGATTTCGATTCAATGATAATTTTGATCCTTTACTTTGTGAATTAGTAAGTTCATTGAGATTTATTGGATGAAGTTTGTTTTTTTTTTATTCTTTTAGCTTCGATATACAAAACCTGGCGCTATTGAACAAATTTATCCACTAGAAGATTTTATATTCAATGAACGTCATGCTCATAGTGAAATTTTTGCTAAGGATGAAAAACCGAAACTAGAAATTAATATAGAAGAAAAACAACGAGTTTATGATTTGTACGTTGAAAAAGTTTATGAAAAACAAAAATTTCCTTCGGATGAGTTAAATGAACTAATTGAAAGCTTACAAACTGTTCTTGAAGATTATTCAAACGGAAAATATATTAGACTAAGAGAGTCTCCTGAAGAAATGACAGAAGATGAAGAAACGATCGATCATAGTCAAAATATCGAAGATCATCTTTATTTCGAATCATTTATTGAACAAATTCAACGTTGGATTGACAAAACTTTGAATAAACCAATAATCAAAGGAAATTTCAATCCTTTTACATTAACAGGAGATTTTAACGATGCTATTTTTCCTATCTATTCACCAAACAAAATACCTTGGTGGGAAAATGAAAAAATCTTTGATCCATTCAATCATCATTTAGAAACTGAAAATGATACAATTTTTGTTGGAAGTTGGTTCAATGCGGATGAATCTCATCAATATTTTGAACAAACTATTAATCGAGATCGGCTTTTTCGAGGAATAAATGGACATTTTGAGGATAATGAAGAAAATGAGCAAATTAAAGAAAATTTTGGATCTTATGTTCGATTCAATACTTATATTAAAAAAGGAACAGCCGCTTGGGATTTTCAATATGATCGAGAATGGATTAAAGCTTATCGAAGAAAATTAAAACAAATTCCATTATCAAAAAAATCATTTAGTCGTTCTGAAATATGGTTTCGTCTCGTGGAAAATAATTCTCAATTAATGTTCGATTTGAAAGAAGGAAAAATTTCTCTTGGATCGAATTTATTTCAAGGAAAACTTGGTTTAGAAACAAAATCTCGAATAGAACTACAAAAACTCGAGAAAATCGATCAATCAACCAATCAACAATGCAACAAAATGTTAACAATTCCACGAAAAAAAAATGGTCAAACGAACAGTGAATGTTTTAGAAAATTTATTCAACAAAAACATCGAAATACAATCGAATGGAAAACATTTTCTTCTCAATAAAAACAATTTGAATTCTAAAACAATCCATTGCAACTATTTTATACAATTATTAACATGAGTAAAAAACATATTATTTAATGACTAAGTTTGGAATTTTTATTTCAGTTTTTATTGTCATAAAGTATTCTCATTTGATAGAAATATGGAATCTATTTTCTGCTTTACGATTAATATTTATAAACAGTCTGCACTAGCTTATCTATACCACATGGGATCAAAGATCAACCAAATTAGAGCGGTACAGTGTCCAACTCGGATCGGATCACAAAAGTTCGTAAAAATTCAGAATGTCACATGAAAAAAGAAGCAACTTTGGAGGAGATAACTATTTCTTCATTTCGAATATCAAGAGAATGTCGTTTGATTTACTCAAAAGATTTTCAATGAGGGAGAAAAAATCGATTTTATTGGCTAAAAATTAACCTCTACGTAGGGTCGGATCGGGTCACAAAAAGAGTGATCCATGTTGGACACTGGAGCAGTAGTTGAACTTTGAGTTTTCACTTTCGCAAAAACACTCACGAGATAAACTATCCAACTGTCAGAACGCTTTAAAGTCGGAACTTAGCGTATCTTATAGACTTTAGTGAGTTATGTTTATGATAAAAAGAGTTCGTACTCCTGGATTGTTTCCGGCGAGATATTCAGCACAATCTTATTGTCATAGTCTCTTCGAGATATAAGGGTGAGGGAGAAATCCTGTAGGAGGACGTACTAACCTTTAAGAGATGAATAGTTGAATTCAACTTTCAAGTTTGACACTACTGTCAAAGTTTAGCCATAAAAAATAGTCTATAGAATATTTATAATCATAGAATAATGTGTTTATACTTGTCGTTAATAAATGAATTGATTTATTCACAACTAATGATAAGTTTTAATTGTATAATATTCTTGCAAGAAATTGTTCGATTACGAAAAATTTTGTTTTCTTTTTAGATTTTAATAAATGGATCTTTTATTAGAAAAACATCGATGTATTTTAGTTGAATTGCATCGAGAAAATGTTTCTATTAAACAATTGGTTGAATATCTAGATAATTTAATAAAATATTTGAATAAAAATATTTCAAATCGTCTTGATTGTTATAATTTATTAACAATAATCTCATTTGATTTGACAACAATTCCTCATTTCGGACTTTTCAATTATTCAAAAATAGTCAAACATCCTTTTTTTATTCTTCTTTCTCGAACATTTGAAATGTTATTTACTAAATTATTAAAAATTTGGTTATCAAATGAAGAAAAACAATGTTTAAATGCAATTAGTTTATTGATTGTCCATTTATGTTCACATAAAAATGATAATTTAATCAATTTTTATATTGGAAATAATGAAACATTAAATCCTAAAATATCGAAAATATCTCCATTGATTTCTTATGAAAAAATTTTTTTTACAAAAACATTTCGATCAAAATTTCTTTTGATGTTCGAAGAAGATTTGTCAATAAATCGAATTGATGCTGTTGATGATTTAAAATATGAATTAGCTATTCGATTTCTTCGTCTTTGGATGAAATTAAATTCAATTGATTATGAATTTATTCTTAATGGAATAATTCAATGTCTTAAATCAAAAATATATATTGAATTAGCTCGAAATATTAATCTTCGTCAATTATTTTTAAATCCAAAAGAACAATTTTATCTTTATCAATGTTCAAAATATCTTCAAAAATTATTTTTTAATGATCAAGAAAAACTTTCGAAATTATTATGTGAACATTTAGTTGATCAAACAGAGAAAATTTTTCAAAAACAACTTTCAATTGCATGTGAAGGAGATTTTAGTTTAATTAAAAATGAAAAATCTCGTGGAGCAAAAATTCAAACAATTACTTGGCATATTGAGTTATTAAATTTTTTTGCTTTAACTCCATTATCAAGATATTATTTTATAAAAAAATCATATGAAAATTCTTTATCATCAGATGAACAAAAAACTCTGGTTGATCAAATGATTGATATTATTAAAAATGAATCATTAATTAAAAGTGTTCAAATAAATCGATCATTTTATCATACTGATGTTTCTCTTATTAGTTATTCATTGGTTTTACTTTATAATTTAATTTTTGAAGATAAAATATTTCGTTATTTAAAAGAAAAAAAATTAATAGATATTATTGAAAAATTTACTAATGCAAATGATAAAACAATTCAATTTACTTCAACAACACTTATTACTATTTTACAAAAAGAATATATTGATCGAAATAATCATCCAACAACAATTGCGAGATCATATTTATTTATGATTGAAAATACAATTGATGAAATTTCACATACATTTCATGGAATTAAATTACAAGGAGTTTTAACTAATCTTGAATGTAAATTTTTATTTCACATTTCAATCAACAGTTATTCTATCCCACGATGTTGAATATTAAAAAAATCAATTCTTTATGAATTCCCAGGAATTTAAACATCATCAAACAAATTTGTCCTAGTCGACGGCGATCGAATTCGTTCCGGAATTGTTAAGTTATTTTAGAGATTAATCTATAACAGGACAACCTACGAGGGAACATCCCCAACTGTTAAATCGATTTTCCGTTAGTTTTATTACCGTTTGATCAGTCTTGGTGAGTAGTGAAAAAGTCTATTTCGATCTTCTATTATCGACTTATGGAGATTTTATTGAATATTTTGCCTGGGTGTATGAGATTCTATGAGAACCTGAATGATCAAATTTTGAGCTAAACCTTTGTCCATAGACAGCTCATATCGGAAGACCAGAAAAGCAAATCAATATAGACTTTTTTACTATTCACCAAGACTGATCAAATGGCAATAGAACTAATCAAAAAGCAATTTGATAGTTGAGGATGTTTCAGGGATTAGATTCATGCAGATTTCTATTCAATTCTGTCGAATGAAGATAAATGAGGGCTAGACATTTATCTAACGAGTTAATCCCGTCAACTGATTAAAAACATTAGAATACATACTCTCCTGATAATTAAAACTCGATAGGATTTAAGATACTCTACAATGATTTGTGCCCATGGACTTTTCTCGTGGAGTTATCACCGTTTTTATGAAAGTTTAGCCTTTAGCAAGGTATGTAGTGAACAGTAAATTAAGATATTTCTATCTTAGATTTTGTCCACAAAATACTCGCCTTCTTTCCGACATATAACGCTGTCAAGAAGAGTCAATTTTCTGCTTATTCTGTGAAACGGGATTGATGTTTAAATATTTAGTACTTCGAAAAACAAACATCTTAGCTAAAACTTTCAGGATATTTTAAGAACTATGGAAGTATTTTGTGGAAAACAGCTAAGATCGAAACACTTTAATTCTATTGTTCGCTACATGCCTTACTAAAGGACACAATTGCATAAAAACGGTAATAATTCCGCAAAAAAGATTCATGGTCACAAATCCTTTTAGAGTATCTGTAGTCCTATTGAGTTCTAATGATCAACAAAATATGTACTCTAATGTTTTTTATCAGTTGATGAAATTATCTCGTAGATATTCAAATTCCGAAATCAGAAGGAGTTCTTGAGAATTACGATCGATTCGGCTTCCAGTGTATTGCGGAATCCTGAGAATTGAGGAAAAGGAACAACGATAAAAGAATAATAATAGGAAGAATATTTAGTATCAACGAGCACCATCTATTGACGTTAACAGTTTCGGTTCGATTTTTTTGGAAGTGCAGTACCCTATTCTGGTAAATCAAGGAAAAAATAGATGATGCTAAGAATCTTGAAAATGGATCCAATTTCTTAAACTATCTGAAATGACTTTTTATGCTTTCAATTTGGTTTTCGGTCCCATTTTCTTTGAAACCACTGTATCCTAGTGAAGTGCAACATCGTGAAATAGGAAATATTCTCATTTGAATGAAATTTTTTTATTTTTGTTCTTGTTTTAGTTGTTGTTCAAAATGATAATGTTAAAGAAGAAATTGTCAATGATGATGGTCTTAATCTTCTTGGTGAATGTTCATATCGTGAAGATCTAGATATTGAAACAATTCGATATCCAGCACTTCGAATTATTGAAACAATTTCATTTGCTAGTAAAGCACAAAAAAAATTAATTGAAAATGAACATTTAATGGATTATTTTAATGAACTTTCTCAATCGAATGATCAAATTCAATCTTCTATTTCAAAACGAATTCTTTGGATTGCTGAAAATGAAGAAAAATTTATTATTGAACAAAACAAAAATCAAGAAGAAAAAAGTAAACGAAAAGAAGAAGATAAGATTTATTTTTCAAACAAAGAATTCGATGAGAAAAAAGCAACTTATCAATATATTCGAGGTGATTATAGATGGAAAATCGATAAACGACCAATAATGAAAAAATCGGATTTATTATTAAATTATTCTTCATCAGATCGAATTCTTGCTCAAAAAATTGAAGAACAATTCAAATTAACTACACTTTATGAAATTTGTTTATTAGAAGTAAATGAAAAAGATGATCCAGAATCAATGGCTTCTCTTATTGAAGATACATCAATTGTGATCATTTTTTGTTCAAATGAGTATCGAAATTCCAATGCATCAAGATTAGAAGCAATATTTACTGATAAACGAAAAAAAGATTTCATTGGATTAAAAACCGATAAACAATATGAAATTAATGGATGGTTAAAAGAATTTTTTCGAAATAAATCTCTTATTGATTTTACTAAAAATGATTTTCAAAGTTCAATTAAACAATTAGAAAATGAAATTACTAAAATAAATAATAATCAAAATAAAATCAAATGATATTCATATTTTATTTTATTTTTTTCTTTTAGATTAATTATCTAAGAAATTCATTCGAATCAAATAAACTGTATCGCACAATCCCTGAAAGGATGAAACATGATGTATCTATTCTTACTAATTACTTCAAAGCCGCATTTAATGTCAATTCAGATATACTTGACCATTATTCCTTACTTTGCAGCATCGAACTTCAACAAGGAAATACTCCAAAGATCCCATGTGATTCGAACCGGACAAAAACCGTCGGTTTTTTTTGATAATGGAACATCGTAATAGCTTGCGTTTAAACGGCTCAATATTTTAAAAGTCTATTAAAAGTATCAAAATCGCTCTGCTTTCGATGGCACTATGAGTTGTCGACACGCTTGAGCTATCTGTACCAGCCACAGATCGCAAATTGGTCTCAATCTCGAGATAATTTTTTTATTAAAGAGGACGCTGCAAAAAATTTAATAAGCAAAATATATGAAAAACCGGTTTCTTTCTCAGTAAATATGAATTTTATTTGTTAAAACATTGTGATTTTGATAGACAATGGCCTCTGTGAGTATTTACAATGCGAACCGGAGAATTTAAATAGACTTAAGAGGGAACCGTTTCAGATGCCCTCCGTTCGATTGAAATGAGTTTTTGCCTGTAGATAGTCGATTGTGTCCTAGGAATAATCCTAGAAGGGTTTGGACTCCTACTGAGATTTGGCGAAACTACCAGATTCTCAATATGCTTATTTTCAAAAGATCCCTGTGAGGAACGCCAGGGACAAACAAAACCGTTTTTTTGAATTTTGGTCTGAAACTTCGACAATGCAGAAGTCTCAACTAGACTAGCTTCTGAAGAAAATTTTTACAAGTTTTGAATAAAGTCTCGTCGAAATATAAAACTTTAAGATTTAAAGTTCTTTTCTATAGATAATGTATATAACATGCATTTTTTGAGAGCTACGCATCTCGACAAGGCTTTGTTCAAAACTTTGAAATTTTTCTACACAGGCTAGTCTAGTTGAGACTTCTGTATGCTCGGAGTTTTGGACCAAAATTCAAAAAAATGATTTTTTTGTACCTGAGATTCCCCACAGGAATCTTTTGAAAAAAGACATATTGGAAATCTGATAGTTTCGCCAAATCTCAATAGAAACCCAAACCCTTTTGGGATTATTACTAAGACACAATTTCCTATCTACAGGCAAAAAACCATTTCAATCGAACGAGAAGCACCTGAAAAGTTTCCTCGTTAGTTTATACATGATCTCTGACAGTCCTTGAAGACACATGTGTCCATACGTGACAGACTCCTAACTCTATCTCTCATACTGTATAACAGCTTAAAAAGGCCATCTATTTCGATCTGTCACAGTCTGTGGGGGATGGAAGAAAATTTCTACCCGTAAACACTCTCTTTTAGATCGTATTTCACAAAATTTCAAGGAAAACAAAACAAATGGAAAATTCAATTTTATTCTGGTTAGATGTTAATCGAGATGTTTATGATGAAGAAAATCTTTCTCAATTAAAATCAATTTTTAATACAATTGAAATTTTTAATAATTTTGATCAATGTTTTCAACGTTTTTCACAAATCAAAGATCAAAGAATTTTCTTTATTAGTTCAGATGAATTTTCCAATAAATTTTCATTAATTGAAAAAGAATTTTCTCAACTTTATGCTATTTATCTTTTCTCTTTCCAATCATCGAGACGAGATAATCAAATTCAAACGTATAAAAAAGGCAAAGGAATATTTACTAATTTTCAACATTTATTAAATCAACTAAAAAAAGATCGTCGACAATTCGAAGAAAATTTTATTTCCAGTGGAACTATTTCTCAAACATCTGCTTCCAATCCGAACACATTAGAACCTTCATTTATGTATTGTCAATTGATAAAAGAAAAATTTCTTAAAATTTCTTACGATAAAAATTCAATTCACGAATTTATCGATTATTGTCGATCTCAACACAAAGAATATTTACATGATCATTATCTAAAACTATTTGATGAAACTTATGGAAAAAATCAGAACAGTGAATCACCCATTTGGTGGTATACAGTTGAATGTTTTCTTTATAGAACACTGAATCAAGCTTTGAGAACATTGGATATTGAAACATTAATAAAAATTAATTTTTATATTTGTGATCTGCATCAACAAATTCAACAACGATTTGATCAAGGTCAACACGGACATTCTCCTATTGTTTATCGAGGACAAGGTTTATCTCATGATGATTGGCGCAAATTAAAGAACAATATCGGTGGTTTATATTATTTTAATTGTTTTCTTTCGACTAGTGAGAAGGAAAACAAAGCATTAGACTTTGCTCGAAATTCTAAAAATGAAACGAAAGTTGGAATTTTCTTCGAAATCAACATTGATAGATCGAATTCATCTATTCCTTTTGCATCTATCGAAGATATTACTAACATCAAAGGTGAGAATGAAATTCTTTTTTCTATTGGAAGTGTTTTTCGTATTGATAAAATCAATAAAATCGAAGAAAATCTCTGGCAAGTTCAAATGACAATGTCCAATGATCGGGATCCTTTATTAACTCGTTTAATGGATCATATTCGACGATCATTAGGACAAGGAAGTGAATGGCATCAACTTGGTCAATTAATGATTAAAATGGGACATTTTCAAAAAGCTAAAGAGATTTTCATACAATTAATTTCTCAATCTAATGAACCTTTGGATTTAATGTTTCTAAACAATCAAATCGGATATTGTGAAAAACAATTAGCAAATCTTCCTCAAGCATTCGAATGTTATCAAAAAGTGATCGAAATCAGTCGACAACTTTCAATTTCACCGTTGGATTCTCGTCTATCGAGTACTTATTCAAATATTGGAGCGATTTGTAAAAAAATGAAAGATTTTGATGAAGCATTGAAATATTTTCAACTTATTCTTAAAATCGATGAAAATGCTTCGAATTTAAATCGATTAGAAATTGCTATTGATTACAACAATATCGGATCTGTACTCGATGAACAAGGAAAATATGTTGAAGCACTGAAATACTATCAAAAAGCCATAGAAATTAAATTAGTTCATCTTCCATCAACGGATCCATCATTGGCCAATAATTATTTAAATATTGGTGTTCTTCATAGAAAAATGGGTGATTCTTCAACTGCTTTGAATTTCTATGAAAAAGCTTTAGAAATTCAAAAGAAAAGTTTAACACCAAAACATCCATCATTGATCAATACTTTTAGTAATATGTCAACTGCTTATGAACATCTTGGTCAACGATCGAAAGCAATTCAATATGCTGAACAAGCAAAAGACATTGCTCAAATCGCTCTTGGACCGACACATCCAGAAACTATGCGACGTGTAGACATTGTTAATAAACTTCAAGAAAATAAATGATGAATAACATCGTTTCTTCAATTGATTATATTTTCAACAGATGTATCGTCAAAACTCTCTTCTTCATGAAAAAAAAAACTCATAATACTGTAAAAACCTCAACAATCGACATATATCGAAGAACTGATATATTTTAAGTTGTATCACAAGCTAAAGAATTCAAACTGATTTACAAGTTAGTTTTTAATTCACTTTAGATGTAAATTTCTATCCACTAACGGACGTCTGAGCCAACGGATAATAGGACTGAGTGATCTGTTTTGCAAAACCTCTCTAGTTTTTTAGATGAAAAGTTATACCTTGGATTTATATGCCGTTAGAACGGCCATAACTTGCGCTTTAAAAGTGTAAAGAGCTTTTTTAAAATTGCTTTCTCATGCTGAGAAAATCAATTATTTTGAAATTGATCGCAATAAGATAGAAAATCGCACTCGTATATCGAGACTTTGACTAGTAATAGTTGATTTTTATACGAAATGAGCATGAGATTCGGACTTAGCGCACAAAACTATATCAAAAAGCCTATAGTTTATCAAAAAACTTTCCATCACATTCGACCTGTAGAGGAGACTACGGGCAAGAGGGAAACACGGCACTTCGTACTTTACGCTACTTTAAAGTACTTTGAGATTCTTTATTCTACTTTGTTATAATTCAAGCCGACAGTTAGAATTTATTGTTATTGTTATTTGTGATAAATCACAAAATAATAACGAATAACTTTTTTTTCTTGATTATAAATATCCCATAAATAACGCAAATTTTTATTTGCAAGGAAATTCTCAACTCGAATCGCCCTGAGATCCTCAAGATATATTATGCAGAAATACCCTTATCTTTTTATACGCTATACTATGGGGATCTACTTAAGTCTTTGAAGTCTATTATATAGAGGCGTCCTTAGGTCCTCATTTGCTGTACTGTGGCAATATGTTTATTGCGTATGAAAATCAACTATTACTAGTCAAAGTCTCGATATACGAGTGCGATTTTCTATCTTATTGCGATCAATTTCAAAATAATTGATTTTCTCAGCATGAGAAAGGAATTTTAAAAAAAAGCTCTTTATACTATTGAAGCGCAAGTTATGGCCGTTCTAATGGCATATAAATCAAAGGTATAACTTTTCATCTAAAAAACTAGAGAGGTTTGCAAAACAGATCACTCAGTCCTAGTATCCGTTGGCTCAGACGTCCCTTAGTGGATAGAAATTTACATCTAAAATGAATTAAAAACTAACATGTAAATCAGTTTTCAATGCCGATTCAGAAAATTTTAGTTTGAATTCACCAGTTTGTGATACAACTTTAAAGATATCAATTCTCCGATATATGTCGATTTTTGAGGTCTTTACGGTATTTCGAGGTTTTCTTCATGAAGAAAAGGATTTCGAATGTTTTAAAAAGTGATATTCGTGATCATCGCCAAAAGATGAATCAGAACATGTTAAAAAACGTCAAAAATAAACTTACTCGAATTTTGCATAACCTTCACCTTACATCTATTGTCAGAAATCTTTTGTCGTTTATCTTGCTATTCATCAACGGTATTAAAATTACTTTATAATAACGAGATTAATGAATCGGAATAAGTATTTTTCTATGATTTAACACATTCTAATTAATTATAAATTCTCAGGATCTAAAATTTGATGTATCTCATCGTCACAATATTAACAGTTGTTGGAAAACCAACAAAATTCTAAGATGTTCAAATTTTTTATTTATTTAGTAGGACTGACAATTACAAATAATAATAACGAAAAAGGATAAGAGCAAACGAAATAAAAGTTCTCAAAGTTAAGGTCGATTGTCGTCACATTCACAATGACGACTAAAACAGCAACAACCGAAAAAATAATGATAATAAGAACCACCGCCATAACAATAATCACAATTATATTGATCATTATAAAGACCACCACAACAACCGGTGCAGGCAGCATCATCACGCTTCATATAACCCTTCTCACCTCCGTGACAATCAGTATAAGGAATCCAATACCAATCTCGACATTTATCACATTGAGCGCATGCACGACCATTACAGGGAAGTTTTTCTTCAGAGTATGGTGATCTATTTTGTGTTCCATTAGAAAGATTTTCTAAAATGTAGACATTCATATTTGTGTGTCGCATCTGAAACTTGATAAAATTTTAATGCTTTGTCATTCTTCACAACGATCTTATTTTATTAACGACTCGCGCAAATAAATCCCAAAAGAAAACAACAATATAATTACGTGCTCATTTGTCTAGTTTTATGTTTTTATATATTATCTGTCGCTTTCGCTATTCGTCACGTATATCTATTGTGAGTGACGACAATGAGTGTTGACAGAACCTGTGCGTACCAGATAGGATACCCTTGTCTTTTGCAATGGAAATCTGGAAAACAGAAATATTACAAAATTCTACTCTATACTGGATATAAATCAAGAAAAATAATAAAATCTTCTTTTTATCTATCATTAGCAGTAGTACGAGGCGTTATTCGGAATATCGCTATACTGAAAACCTAATATTTCAGAATACAACAGAAGATGTAAAGAGTATATTGGGGAACTTTCCATCTGCTACTACTATATGTCGCGCAGTGGATACACTCACATCAAAACTTAAATCCGATAATTCATCAAATAGTGTGTAACTGCGAGTCACTTTCGGTTTACTCATACTCATTATCATACTTCACACCGACATCCAATGCAAAAAGGTGACAGTAGAAGGCAGATATTTGAACGATCGTAGCGAACTCTAAAATTTTTGAAAGATTGGTAAAAATTGCAGTTTATCATAATCTGTGTGAAATTTGACCCAAATCCCTCTTCCCGACTTGCATCGCTCTCGCTGATGTTCTCTCAACCTTCTTCTGAACCAACGGGTATGCCAAGAGAACTTTGATAATGTTAGCTATTACAGAGACAAAATGTATAAAGAACACACAAATATTCTTTTTTTTATCTATATAGAAGATTGATATATCGAAATGTTCTCTGCTCCAATCCATTATAAATCATGAGTAATGATGTGTCATCTCACTTGTTGCTTTCATTATTCGATGAATACTTCCATTCATACAGTTGCACTTCATCTTATACATTCTATTCGTTTTCTTTCGATTGCCCTAAAATGTCGCGTGACCAATGGTCAAAAGCGCATGTTTTTATATACTTTCGTTCTTGAATTATTCAGAAAACAATAATACGCATAAATTCTCTGAAAAAGGCATTTACTGTAGTCATCCAACTAAGAAAGGCCAAACTTACCTTTCAGATGGAGATTTGGGGTTGAAAAGTATCCTAAAACCTTCTCCTGGACGAAATGGTATTCCATGCAGAATTTCATTGCATTTGCTCGCACCGTGTTCAAACGCATAACAAACAAGCAAACACACAAACTTTCTTCTTTATATATATACATAATTGAAACAAGTGCCGATTTCCTTTCTTTGTATGTTTACTTCATATCTGTCTATTATTTCGAACAAGACAAATGAACTGACATTTTCTCTCTTTGAATATTTTAGTTCAAAAAATCACTAGTGAAAAGGAGCGGATGCTCCGTCTTCTATTGTGAATTTTATTTTTATTGTTTATTTAGTAGTTTTTTAAGTGAAAATATATATTAAAATGAAAATGAACGGTAGTGTTCTTTTGCCTCTTGAGCTACAGAGACATATACGTCTATATAGGAGCAAATAGGTATTCCGAGAAGTATGGAAAAGTATAAGAAGTTATAACTCTATGTTTTCCCATTTGAAGAATCGTCTGCACAAGTTTCTCGATAAATATGACTTAAAGGAAATGGAATAACACTTTCTGGGAACAAAATCGTTGTATCGTCCACTGTTATAGAATTTTATGAATCCAAAAATAGCGAAAAGCCACAAGATCACCAGACCTAATTTCTGCCGGAAGCTTCTGTTAGATGATGAAGCTCTGTCGCAATAATATAGCATTGAAATCGCTTGCATTCTGCGATAATTATGAATATCCATAATACCCGATTCATCTTCATGTCTATGTAGGGATGCAACAAATCCTAGAGAAGATTTGGATTTGCACCAAAGCATATGGATTTGGATTTAGATTTGAATTGGAGATTTGGATTTGGATTTGCATTCGAAATTTGGATTTGGATTTGTATCCTAGATGTGGAACTTCTGTTTGAATTTGACTTATCATTTGCACAAGTCTTACAGATGGTTTTGAATTCACTAATAGGTATACTGAACATTATTTGATTCTTTCTTGTGTTGCAGTAAAGTTTGCAATAGAATAACCTAATAGATTGGTTGAAGTTTGTAGGCACCTAAAATCTCTTTAAAATCGACATTTAATGGATTCAATAGCATTATAATAAGTGGTAGATCATCATAAATCACGCTCAAGGCACAAGAATTTTCATAATTCTAAGAAGTATCTGAGTTTGTGTTTGGAAAAGGGCATTTTCACCTTCACCTACATCTTACCAACTATACAACTACGTGCAAGTAATTTTAGTCATAATTTTTAAATAAAAGTCAGATTTTTTAACATAGTTTCGTAGCTTTCCTAGTGACATTTTCATTCATTGAGGCTTCACCCTCTCCCAGAAAATCGATCTTAGCCCACGTAGATGCTGTAAAAATGAAAATTTTAAGGTTTGTTGGTACTGACGTGAGGAGGTTGTGGTTAAGTTTTCAGCTCGATACTCTGACGTTTGACAGAGATATGAATCAAACAAGGTTCAAAAAATAGCTCATCTCATCCCCTAAATTTCTCTGTGGACCCTCATTATATATATATACATATATATATAATTTTTTTTTGTTAGAAAGCTTTTCTCTAGAGCTAGCCTACAACGTCGCCCCTTTTTTAAAATTTTTAGTTGATAAGCGAAGAAAAAGGATGGCAAGTTGAATGACTCAAAAAAATCCCTTTAAAAATGGTGCTTTTCCATAGAGATGGCTTCTTATATAGCAATAAAATGTATTATTTAAAGAAACGGGCCACGAGATAGGCTAGCTCTGAACACGAGGTTTCAAATAAAAAAAAGATTTGACTTTATATAGTACCGCGATGGAATGTTGTTGGAGGTGCTTCGTCGAACCCACGTTCTAAGAAAAATGAAACAGATTTTTTGTTTTTAAAAAAAAACCCTGTTTTACGAGTAGTACATCACGAAAATGATTAAAAATCTTACTCGAAACAAGGGGTCAAAAGGAAATTCATACTGTTTCTGAAAGATCCAAAGACGGGCTGTCTCTATGCATTTATCTCAATTTCGAAATTTCTGACAAAAACTGGCTTTTTTCAGGCGAGTGAAGCCTTAAGCCAAATCCAAATCCAAACCCAAACCAAATCCAAATCTCAAAATCAAATCCAAATCCTCCATAACAAATCCAAAGCTTTGGATTTGTTGCATCCCTATGTCGATGAACAGCCGATGCAAATTAGTGGTGTAACCAGGAAAAAATTACAGAGGGCGCAATGCCCCATCAAGCGTTATACATACTGCACGAAAAAATTTTTCATGGGACTGGGAGTGTTCCAAGTTGAGCAAAATCCGTAAAATCTTACGAAATTCCCTTACAATCTATTTGGAGAGAAGAGTATTGTCCACGAAATTCACGAGTTCCTCAGAGCTTTTACTGGCGAAATCGGCTCCACTAGGGACTATTATTAAAATTGAAGTGTTTCAAATACGAAAATTTCCTTTACAAGGACTTTACAAAAAATATCACAGTTGAAGATATGCAAACTCATTAACCCGTTCGCGGCGAGAAGACCCATCGTTGGATCTCACTATATTTTAAAGCTGACAGGTGACCGGGAATAAATCGTCGCACGTGATATTTCACACTTTAATGTCTAAAAATGTTTTATTAGAAAAAAAAACACCACATACCATAAGATGCAGTGTAAAGAGCTCTACAATCACCATAGTAAAGCTTGTTTGAATTGTGTAAATTTTGTTTTCAAAAAAAGCATAATTTTGTGCGATTAATATTCGCAACCTCCCAGCCCGTAGCCAAGAATTTTCTAAGGGGGCCCACCATGGCAAAAAGCACTTTTTGCAGGCGCAAAAACTTCACTGGCCGTAGCCCTCTAGGAAATTTTTGTCCTAAGGGGAGGAGCCGGATCCCTCGGACTCCCGCTTGGCTACGGCCCTGGCAACCTCAGAAATTGGTCGCACAAAGTTTTACTTTTTTTTTGAAAACAAAAAGTACACTATTGAAAAAAGCTTTAGTATGTAGATTGTAGAGATTATCCCACTGTATCTTTTAGTATACGTTGTCTTCTAGTAAAACATGTTTAAACATTAAAATATGAGATATGAAGTGCAGCGATCTACTCTGAGTCATACATTACTTTCTAAGAAAATCGAATCGCCTCCAATGGGTTAATTGCCGGCCTAGAACTGTCAGAAAGATAGGTTTTTTGAATCTAAAAATCTTGGAAATTTTCAAAAAAAACACCTAAGATGTCAATTTTGCAAAGTTGATGAAATTACTGTCCGAATATTCATTAAAAATATCAAGGTTTCGAAAGTCTCAAATTTAATCTTTCTTGAAACTTCACCATTTTGACTGGATCAAAGATTTTAAGCAGATTCCAGTTTTAGTCGGACAAACTCTCAAAAATCGATTCTACACATCTACAGCGTGGCTCAAAGGTAACCCGGTATAAAGGATATCCTGTGACAACAGGTAATAAATTCCTCATGATATTTTTCATACTTTTCGCTTGTGTAGAGACCTGAAACTTTAGGTGAATAAAGATCTTGATTCGATATGTATAAGATAAAAATTCTAGCTCTCTACATAAATAAAAAGCATCATGGACAATTTATCATCTGTTATTATAGGATATCCTTTATGTCGGGTTACTTTTGAGCCCACCGTATATTTCCAATGTTTTGTCGCCAAAGGTGGCTACACTCATGACAATTGTTTTAAAAAGTTTTTATCTGCTGTGCGCGTAAAACTAGATGTTCTCTAAGGTCACAAACATACTATCTCACGATGGATAAATAGAAAAGTCCGTCCTGTTTCATTGAAAAATTTACAGGGGGAGGGGACAAAACTATTTACAGAAGGGCCATTGTACCCCCGTGCATCCCCGGTGGTTACGCCATTAATGTGAAGACATGCAAACAACATGCCTGTAACAAGGCTTCTAAACAATTCGCTGGATATGGTAATATCTAACTGAGTCAAAGAAAAATACTTCGTATAGAATAAAGCGCGGAAAAAACCTGCCATTCCATAGAAAGGAAAGAAACAGAAAAGAGACAATACCCATGATAGTATAACACAATGAAAAGTATATATGACGTAATGAGAGGAGAAATATCAAAGCATCGAGAAGACAATACACAAAAGTGATAGATGACAACACCTGATTCTAATATTCCCTCGACTGGAAGGAGGGTCATATGAAAAAAAATAGTTTGTGTGTGTGTGTGTGTGTCTATGTATGTTTGTGTCAGGATCAAAAGAACATCGAGGTCAAAAAAACATAGTCTTAAAAAAGCTTTAAAGGTTAACTAAAAATAAACGTTTGACCAAAAGTTTTTGGGACAGGTATGGTACTTGATCAACAGCATTGCTTATTCTTGTGGTATTAGCATTGTTCAATTGATGTTAGGAATTGGTGAGGTTTAGTATTTTTCTTCAAAAAAAGATGTTTGTCCACGGATTGATGATTTCGCCGTGGTAGGTGATGAACAGTATTGCTTATTGTGGTGGTATCGGTATTGATCAATTGATGTTAGGAATTGGTGAGGTTTAGTATTTTTCTTCAAAAAAAAGATGTTTTTTGACGAAACGATAGTTTCACCATGGTGTGCGGTGAACAGCATTACTCATTGTTGTGGTATCTGGATTTATCAATGTGATGTTAGGAATTGGTGAGGTTTGATGTTTTTTATCAAAAATAGGTGTTTCTTCACGAAATGATGATTTCACGATTGTGGTTGATCGACAGGATTTGTTGTTGTTGTTAAGTAATCCAAATTGCTCAATGAGTGTTTATCGCAGTACTGAGTTCCCTCCAAGGATTTATGATTTAACCCTTTGAGGACCGTTGACATCATATGGCGCCACTTTTTTTAGTGTAGAAAAACTGTTTTGTTCATATTAAACTGTTAGATCGTCAAGTACACACAGGTTATATAGTTGACGTCATCTATCATCTCAAATTTGTTACACTATTGTTCTAACTTTGTTGTTTGCTCAGAATATGATGAACATTCTATTAAAATAATTGATCTCGATCTGTGTAGTTTATCATTGAAGAATGTTCTTACGTTTTGCGCTCGACTGAAGGGCAGGTCATATGAAAAAGATTAAATGCGTTCGAGTGTTTGCTTGCATAAAGTCAAAGAAACATGCATAACTTCGAAAATTGTTTTTTGCTCGAAACGATCTCGTGTACTTGAAACAAATGGTAGCGCGAGCCGAGATACATGAGGCGGGAGAGACATCTTTCAAAATTCCAAAATGCTTTGTTTTACCGAAACAGCCAGCCAGCACGTCAAATATAAGTGACATTTTACACATATTTCTTCGGTACTGCTATGAAAATGATAAAAGAGAGAACGACGCGCTACGAAATTTTACCCGCATTATACGCATTGCCGAGTAGTCGGTAGTGGCGGACCATAGGGCCGCTAACGACTGACTGTGAACTATCCCTTATGCGCCACTTTAGAAAATTAAAAAAGAAATTTGAAAGTCTGGTCTTTTTACAAAATGGTCGTTTATGACAGTATTATTAAGTTTTTTTTATATACGGGTGTTTATTCAGCGATAGATCTCAAAATAGAATTCAAGAAGTAATACATGATGATTAGATAGGGTTCAGTCGAGGGTCAAGCGAGTCACTGCGACGAGCGTTACTTGTTATTAGAAGGATGTTCAATTTTCCACCATTCAAATACTTAGAAATTCTTTCGGTTATGAACTTATAAATTAAATATTTTAATAATGATGATGTACTCTATTAAAATCGATGTTCATTTATTTTATCGTGATAACATCATTTTTTATTTGTATAACTATTTCAATATGTGATACTTTTGATCATTTTCTGCGCTTTTTTATTTACTAAAATGAAAATACTATTCTCTAACAAAATAAATAAATGCATCTAAAAAAAATTTATTTCTGAGAAACAAGATGTTTGTTATGATTGTAGATAAATGAATCTTCGTAAACATAATTATCCACCAAAATATTGGCTGAATTTACATCGCCATATTCAACCTCTATTACCATCTCCTCTACCAAAGAAATCTCGACCACCAACTCAGAAGAAACTTGAAGCATGTTTATTATATTTATATCCTTATATACAAAAAATGATTTATTCCGGTGCAATTGATAGAAAGAAAGGGAATGTAAGATCTGGAAAAATTCCTATAAATCCTAAACAATTTGCTTTAATTCAAAAGCTTGGTGGTACACCTCAATATGGACAAATTATATCACGTGAACAAATCCTTCAGCTTCAATATGATTTTAAGTATAAAGGATACCATCGTGGTATTCAAAATCTACAGTTTAGAATACAAAAACAGAAGTCCGTAATTGTTGGGAAAAGTCCTCTTCTGCTGTTGCGCCTTCGATTTCAACAACAACAACCAGTATTAATTGGATGATTTGTTATGTTGTAACTGCTTAATATGTGTTCATTAAACTATTTCTATTTTCTGTTTCTTCTTAAAAACTAATTTTAATTTTAATAAATTACTGTTTTGAAAAAGCTCTTCAATCAATTTTGTTTCATTCATATTGATGTGCAAACAGTTTTATATACATGATTTGAATCAAAACAATTATAATGACTCATATTGAGATATGAGTATCTTGGAATTGAGTAATATAAGGATGTTGTTATTTTAGAATAGTCTCTTGCTGATTGATGATCAATTTAAAATGAAGAACGGTGTGTGAGAAAAAGAAGTGAGAAATGTTTCGTATGTAGCAGAGTGGCTAATATAGCGTGGAGAACGCAACACTGATTCGATTCCAGTGCGAAGCATATATTTTTTTTTCGTTCTGTTGCGTTAGTATTCATTGATTTTTGGAAAATTTCTTTTTTTGCTCATGATTAGAGGTACCCTCTCGAGATCTCAACGGCGACGGGGGTTATCAACCATGCTGATTTCAAATATGCAATTATTTTTTCCCGGGAACTCATTTTTCAAAACACCTTTACATTGATATGCATAAAAAAGATCAATGTTCAGGGTGGGCTTTCTTTGAAATAAAAAGAAGACATTTTTTATGTTATTTTCATTTTTCTTCTTCTTGGAATATTAGGACACCGCATCATTTCTCAGTCCTTCTGTTTTAGTCTTAAAAGATAACTATTACACCAACTGAATGAATTTTTACTCTTCACGTCTTGTAGAGTATTTCGCAGCGCATCTTTAAAAAAAAATCCAACTTTATAGGGTTCGTCTATGTTGTGATATATGCAGAATAGTCAAAGTTTATATCTTTTAAAATAATGGGACATCGTAACATTTAAAAGTGCTTCACTTTTAACCTTATAAGAAAAATATGACACGAACTCACTAGGATTTTTTATCGCTATTTTTTGTAGAGAATTTCAAGGCGCATCTTTAAAAAAAGGCTATAGTAATTATCTTAGAACGAGACATTTGTTAAATACGGAATGTTGCAATCATTATGCCGTATCGCATACATAAAGAAGCGCAGCTATTAGTGAGAACAAAGAATAATGGATGCTAAGTGAAGGAACGCAACAATGAATAATGAGAGATAGTAATGCAACCCATGTAATCAAAACATGCCAAAAAATGATGATTTTCATGTAAAAAACACGAGAAAAATGACATTTTTTATGATGAAAGCGACATAAAAATCGATGTTTTTCATTTTCATTGATTAAAATGAAAATTTTCATCAGTTGCATTTGATAATTTTGATTTTTAATCACAATCATCAAATGACACTGATTAAAAATCAAAATCTTGAATGAAATTGATGAAAATTTCCACTTTAATCGTTGAAAATGAAAAACATCGATTTTTATGTCGCTTTCATCATAAAAAATGTCATTTTTTTGATTTTTTAGTTACATGGGAATCGAAGAGACGAACAGACGCACACACACAAGAAAAAGGCAGGGAGAACATAGGAGATGGGTAGTGTTGTCACATCCCGTCCCTAAAAAAGATTTTTATCCATCCTGTGTAGATATATATATTTATACATGTATGAGGTTTTGTGAAGTTAGTCAGATTTTTCATTTCAAGTAAAGAGACTGACTTTTTAGATTAACACCTATACAATAATGGACGAGAACACAATAGCGTTGCCCATGTAAAAAAAATCGATTACAATCGATGAAAATCTGTGAAAAATGGTTAAAGATTTTGCCATTTATTTCGAAAGAAAATCGATTAAAATCGATACTTTTTCCACAATGTTTAATCGATTATAATCGAAAATAGTGAGCATCATCGATGAAAATTTGACTTTTTCGATTATTTTTGATTATAATCGATTAAAAATCAATTAAAAATCGATTAACGGTGTATGATTATAATCGATTAGGAATCAATTAAAAATCGATTAAAGGTGTATGATTATAATCGGTTTTTAATCATTTTTTAATCGATTTTAATCTGATTATTAGCCTTATCTTTTTACATGCGTGACATCTGATTTAGTGCTGTGTTACACAGAAACAGATATCGCTTACATTCTCTTCCTGTAATAAACATATAATGTAAATTTTTCATTTAACACAATCATATAAATGCGCATATTTCAATGTTCAGATAGAGAGAACGTGATAAATTGAAGTATGTTGCATTATTACATCAAGGACGGTAATTGTAGCCATGTATGCAGTCATTCTTTTCTGACGGTTAATTCTTGTTAAAAAAAAAGGATAACAATGCTTGTATATCTAAGTTTTGTAATCTTTTTATGTTCCCATATGTCTTACTCTCACATTCGTATGTATCATACAAAATATTCACACATGAATAACATAGACAACAGTCATCAGTGCCTATACTATTATTCGAGTACTGAAAATGGTAAAGGACGTCAACTAGTTCCTTTCTGTGTTCGCACGCAAGAGTATTCGGAGCTTGCCAGGATGGAGTGTCATGGATCGAAACATACTTTTAGTGACTTGCATCAGACCAATGTAGAGCCTAGGGATCTTTTTGAACTGTTTACTCCAAATGACGTTATTACCGATTACGCAGAATTCTTGTTAAGTGGTATTGGTGGCGATCAAATGTTTTGCAATTGCTCTAAATCAGATCATTCTACGTTTGGTACTCATTGTCAGTTCAGTTTTATCGTTGAAGCAACTTCTCTTAACGACGTTCTTCAAAAATTGTTCGACGCAAGGCATATACGTGATGTACGTTCCTTGACTACGGCTGATATGTCTTGCTATGTCATGTTCAACTGCACTACATACACAGGTTTCTGTCTCGATTGGCGGCAAGTTTGTGATGGCATGCTGGATTGTATTAATGGACACGATGAAGAACGATGTATCGAAATGGAGCTTAATGAATGCGATTCGACGAACGAGTATCGGTGTCGAGACGGAATGTGCATACCGAAGAGTTTCTCGTTCGATTTAATCCTGGACTGCCAAGATTTTAGCGACGAGCAACGCTTTCATGATACAACTGACAACTGTTTCAATAAAATCACTGTCGATTGTGAAGAACACAGATGTGGTTTAGCTATGTTTAGCTGCGGTGATGGATCTTGCCTTGCAAACTGGTTCGATCAATTGAACCCACTCGAATGCAAAAATGGAAGAGATTCTCTTTATCTCAAAACTCTCTATGCTTACGAAGAAAGCATTCGTGTTAGTAAAGAATGTTGGAGTTATATGATGTGTCTGCTCGGTTTGTCTTGTTTGTACGAAGAGGATTACATAGATTCTACTTGTCGTCAAGGCGCAAACCATACTGCCGATTATTGTGAAGCAATGTATTTCGATGACGATTCTTATTTGTCCTGCCCTGAGCAGTTCTTTTTTCCGCCAAATCGTTTTGTTTTCTCTTTCGTACGTTTGCTATATGAACGAGACATATATTATATTGGATCTGACTTAGGCGTTTTCTATAAGCCAACAACAGTTTGTTATAACATTTCCGAATGCAATATTTTTGCAGACTATCAAAAGCAGATGTATTTGTACGAAGTTGATGGATACAGTTGTACAGATAACTCATTCTTCTTTAATTTTCAAAAGCTAAATGAGAAAGAAAGTGGTATCACACAATCAAATATGCTGGCACTCGCTGTCCTCAGCAGCTTCTCCCGGTGTTCACACGCTGTTACCTCACTAATAACGACAGTTTTATTGGCTTGTCAAAATCAATTGCTTATCTCACGTCATCGAATCCAAGATACATACAGTGACTGCTTTCCATTTAATGACAATTTCGACTATAACTCATGCAATTACAATTTGACCGATAGGTATGCATGTAGCTCTGAACGTTGCATACCACGACGCTTGTTGCATGACGGTCACTCTGAATGTATCGATAGTCGATCTGAAGAGGTTTTTCCCGTTGGATGTACCCAGGAGTATGACTGCCAATATTTTCGCGAGTTCGATTTGAAAAAAGGATTGCCAGTCATCTATGAAGAACTATGTAATGGTTATGATGTGTTTACGATTTATAAGGACCTAGAGACTATGGAGGATTTATACGTTGAGCCTGTATATTTCGATACAGATGAGACGGATTGCGAAGCTTGGCCGTGTGAAAGTCGAGCAACACGATGTGACGGTGTATGGAACCGACCAAATGGTTGCGATGAACTGAATTGTTCATCCACAATACCGGCTTTCATTGCTCAACACGTTGCTAATTGTTCCTATAATGAGCATTACTGTTTGCATTATAATAGCTCCAATGTTACTTGTTTGCCAGTGCAAAACGCAAACGATGGCAGTATCGACTGTCTCTTTGCATCGGACGAACGTTGGAATATTGATGTTACATACATAGGTACAGTCACCCATCGAAATTTTTTGTATCTGAAACTGGGTTGCTATGATTCTGAACAAGTCATTGATATAGGACAGATATGCAACGGTTTCCGTGATTGTCCTAATTCTGATGATGAAATTTTATGTTCATGGAATAAAAACATGTATTGTTCCGAATCCAACTTTGCCTGCAAAAATGGAACGTGCTTATCTTACAAATCTCGATGCAATCAGCAAATTGACTGTGCAGAAGCCGAAGATGAGTGGGCTTGTGACTTTCAGAATCGTGTTTGGCATGCAGACTACAAGCCATTCCAAGTAGATAATATTAAACATCAGCGAAAATTGCTAATGACGTTACAAAAAGGCCTTTTAAATAAGAGTGTTGTATTCTTTTGCCATCGTGGTCTTCCCATATTTGTTAACAGTAATCAAGAAATTCTTTGTTTATGCCCTCCTGCCTATTATGGAGCTCGATGCGAGTTGCAGAGCGAAAGACTAACTCTATCATTTGACAGCGAAACTTTGATTACATTCGACCGAAAAACCATCTATCAACTTGTTTTCTATCTTCTTGATGAAAAAAATATTACTTTGACTACAGAAACTCTCATCTACGCACCTGTTATTCATTCCTCGATAAAACATGTCATATATCTTCTCTATCCTCGAAGAAATCTGTCTGTGTCTTCGATTCACAGACTTTCAGTGTTCATTGACGCTTATATCATTACTGAAAATTCTGTACAACATTCATTATCATGGCTATTTCCTGTACAATTTCCCTTTTTACCAGTCAATCGTCTCGCTGTGCGTTTAGTTTTCGAACAACAACTTCCTTATCACTCGCCGTGTCAGCACCTTCACTGCCAGCAAGGTGTTTGTCAAGTTTTTGTCAACGTCAATCAACCATTTTGTCACTGTTTTTTCGGATGGACGGGACCACTCTGTGACAAAAAAATATCCAGTGTCGAATGCGATAAACTAAAATGTGCTCCCGTCGCGAAATGCTTGATTTCACATGGACATGCACATTGTTTATGTCCGCTTGGTAAAACCGGTATTCAGTGTCGAGTGCCAAATAATATGTGTCGAGGAATTCAATGTCGCAATGGTGGAACATGCATATCTTTGGATGATCGAACTCAGGAATTCGTCTGTGTGTGTAATGACAACTATTTCGGTGACAGATGTCAATATCAAAATGCTTATATTGAGCTACACATCCCAGCTGCCATTGACATCATTCCCGTGCTAAATATTCATATGCTTAACATATTTCCAGAGATTCCAGGTGCATTAATACATCGTAATACGTATTTCTATACAAATGTGCAACCGAAGAGTCGTTTGCGTGTTATTGATCAAGATCAGCAGTATTTGCCGATGTTCATTTTTGCAGAGCTAATAGTCCAACCCACATCGTTCTTTGGATCGTACTACTTGCTCGCTTTTAGCAATAGAAACCAAACTAATCTGGTTACTTCAATTGTCGAGACAAACCGTTGTCCTCATGTTAGTGAACATCTTGATCCAGAGATTATGGGATATCAGTGGTTGAAACGAGTAAAGTTTTATCACAAGTATTTCAAACACGTAAAATGTTTTCATGATGAGATTTACATGTGTTTAATCGCGAAAGACACATTGCCTGAGTGTTTTCATTTTAACTACGATCAAAGTAATTGTTCATTAGTGCGACAGTATTGTGAAAATGGCGGTCGATGTCTTCAGCGTAAGCGAGCAGGCCAACTAAGGTTCGTGTGTGTTTGTCCAGAATGTGTAACTGGTTCTTTCTGCCAGCTGAAAATGACCCAATTTTCTCTGACACTTGATTCTATGGTTGGTCAGATGATTCAGATCGATACACCTCTCCATCGACAACCCCTCATAATTCAACTCATTCTTGCGCTAATTGTGGTATTATGTATTGCTAGTATCATATCCAACTCGGCGTCCACAGTTACCTTCTTACATCCACAGATTCGGGAATATGGTTGCGGGAACTATTTATTCATCTTATCTATCATATGCCAACTCACTGTGGTCTTATATTTAGCTCGTTTTGTGCATTTGCTTGCCAGTCAAACTACGATCATAAGAAATCATCATTACCTTAAATGGAGCTGTTTTCTGTTCGATTTCATACTCTCACTACTGGTTTCCATATGTGATTGGCTTACGGTTTGTATTGCATGTGAACGATTGGCCAACGTTATTAAAGGCATTATGTTCAACAAGCAGCTTAGTGTTCGCATGGTGAAACTAGTTGTACCAGTGCTGATTATTACTCTCACTGTTAGTTTTCTTCATCAACCATTTACTCGAACATTAATTGGCGATCCGCGTAATGATGAAAGGTTTTGGTGCGTTATTAGATATCACTATGCTTGGTTGAAGCCTTATGAAATCACTATCAATCTTATTACTAGTCTTGGACCATTCTGTTTTAATCTTCTTTCATCGATCGTTCTGCTTATTTATTTCGCCCGCACAAAGCAGCGTATTAACAACAAAGGTTTCTATAAAGTTCTAGTAAAACAAGTAAAGCGACACAAAGATCTGTTCATTAGTCCTCTTTTGATGATTGCTTTCAAATTGCCTCTACTTGTTATTCAAATCTCGACTAAGTGTATAAAATCTAAATGGCAACTCTATATATCGATCAGTGCCTACCTCATCTCCAGTATTCCGCTCTCAGGTACATATATCATCTTTATTTGGCCTACACAATTATATTCCGATATTTTTATCAAGAAATTGAAGAAAATATTTAAAAAACAAGCATTTGTTGCAACAACTTCTGCTCATGAACTCTGAAAATGTTGTTTGCTTTGCTCTTGTCTATTGCATTTTAAATCAAACAGTGGAATAGCTACTGCAAACAATGTCATATGCCATGCTTTGTTTACATACAAATTGAGGAAAGAAATCAGTTACTATTCTCGATGAAAATAAATAGTTTTCATTCCACACCAATTAATTCAATCTTACGGCACGAGAATAATATTTCAGAACACTTCGATATTTAACAGTTTTTAACTTTTTTTCAAATATAAAAGTCAGTTTATTTAATTATAGAACGCTGATTGTATATGAGACAGTTATTGTTTCATTTTTTGCATATGGAATATTTAAAGAAATGGATGGTTGTGCCAATAAGTAAGACATGTGCTCTTTTGTGATATTCCTATCATGTGATATCATCATTACATGATATCTCACTCATCGATCAAGACCCTGTGCATTACAAATATTCTTCATAGGGAAATCCTCACTCTCTTTATTGTGTATAGATGAATCCATATCTTTCAGTTTTGAATGATTATCACACACTCCAAGAAAGAAAAAAGTAATTCGTGTGGAGCAACCGTAATCTTTATGAAAACCAATCAAAACCTTAAAATGAGGGCGCTACCAGTTTAAAACACGAATTTCACAAGTAACGTTCATCGAACATCGATTCACTTAGCCCTAGACTGAAAACAAAATATTGATAACGATATGCTTTTCTTTGCATGAAAATTTCGTTAGAAGTTATATAAGACTGCATATCACGTTTAAACTTCAGGCATAAATGTTTTTCACAAATCTACAACCAGTTTGAAGCATATCAGTATGTTGATTAAGAGCGATAATCAAATATCTTCCGAAACAATTACTGATTTATTAAAATTTTATAATTTTTTCGTCTGAGATTACTTTATATACTTAAGCGCATATCCAGTTGTTTGAATCGTTCCTCTCGGTTAGTAAAGAAGAAACTATGTTTATATGGCGGTTTGTTTGGATTTGGATCCATATTGTTTGTATGTTCTTAAAGAATAAGTATTAGTATGTGTATTTTGTTTACGATTTTTAGTTATGTATTGGGACTTTTTCAACAAAAAAAACAGAATTTTATTTCGTTTATTTATTCATCGCATTATATATATATATATATATTAAGGGGGGGGGGGGGGGGGGGGGAGCGTATAAGAGGTCAAATCTGCCCATTGGACTTCTTTCGGTCTACCCCTATCGAATCATATATCAAGTGAAAGAACGTATTAAAATTAACATTTTGACACTATTATTATAGAATTTTCGTTGAATTTCCGAAGAAAATTCCTATTAACAAAGTAACTCATTTTTGGTCAAAAATTCAATAATCGACCTTATCACAGTGGATTCGGTTTTATAGTAAATTGACTAGAAAATATAGTTGTAAAACTAATTATTTGATAGCTTTTAAGTAGGGCTTCAATTCTATGTATGAATCAACAATCGATTGCTTGACTTAGTAGGGAGAGGTAGACACGCACCAAATCCAAACTTCTTGGTTTTGAGGTATTGGTTTTGATATGGTTTTGACACGGTTTTGGTTTCGATAGTACTAGTTTTGACATGGTTCTGGTCTCGATGGTATTGGTTTTTTATCGAGCTTTGGTTTTGGTATAGGTTTTGAAATATTGGCAAAGAAGCTGATTTTGAAACATTATTCCTAAAATGCTTTTCGATAAGCTCTTTCATATTTGTTACTTTGAAATGAGCTTCTCGCATAATAGTATACAATGATGAAAAGCAGATGTGTTCTAAAAATTATGTTTATAATGGTGAAAATGTTATGTGAAGAACGAACTACATCTTAATCTTGGTAATGTGACCTAAGAATATATTTCATATGAATTAAGTAAGAAGATCGCATTTTATTTATGGAACAATTTTCAGAAAGTTCGGAAAATTTGTATCAGTGTAAATATTTATTTTTCGTTTTGAATAGATGATTTCATACAACTAATAGTGTCCTGTAAACTCATTATAAAATTTACACATTTTATGATATTCGATAGTAGATGCTTGGATCTATCTAGCACATTGCCAATCGAAAAATTCAATGAAAAATGACTTTTCCGAGTGAAGGACGGTGATTATAGGAATGAATTTATTACGTAAAATGTTATATGAGGAGCTTTTTTAAGGTAAAAAATATAAGAATGATTGCAGGAAGGCGTTTTAGACTTATCATTTCCAAATGAGTTACTTAATCTGTACCTCAAAACCAAAACCAAAACTCGATCAAAAAACAAATACCATCGAAACCAAAACCATGTCAAAACTAGTACTATCGAAACCAAAACCGTGTCAAAACCATATCAAAACCAATACCTCAAAACCAAGAAGTTTGGATTTGGTGCGTGTCTACCTCTCCCTACTAAGTCAAGCAATCGATTTTGACTCATACATAGAATTGAAGCTCTATTCAAGAACTATCAAATTTAGTATTTACGCTCCGTCCTATCTTATGTATTTATGAGAGATGTCACAGATCCAAGAAATCGAGGATATTGGAGATCTCCTGGAAGATCTTCTCTATATAAGCATTATCACCCTACTTATATACTATACGTAGCTAATTTAGTCTTTCAATCTAACAGAGATGCCGGATCTCCCAACACATATATTAGAGATATGTCCCGTGTCCCTCTTTTCGCCCTCATCCTCAGCGAGAGAGATGCCCTGTGTTAGCGTTCGTGTGTTCGCCCTCACCATTCCTAGGCTAAAATTTGAAAATTTTTTTTTTATTTTTATTGTAGGAATGGCGTTGGAGATGCATCTCCCTGCAGAGATATCGCATCTCCAGGATATGCATCTCCTGATAAAATTTTTTTTTTATTTTTTAGCCTAGGAATGATGCAGAAGATGGATCTCTCTATAGAGATACTGCATTTCTCCCAAAGTCTGATCGGAGATACGGCATCTCTAGTAAAGATACAGGCTATATCGGCTACGTGTAATAGATAAGTAGGGTGAAAATGCTTCAATGGATAGCATCGTCCAGGAGATCTTCAAGATCACCGATTTCTTGGATATGTGACACTGCTGGTATTTATTACAAAATTGAATTCATTATCCAGACATGGTTTATTGAAGAAATAACCACAAATGAGCAATTTTGCTAATAGTTGTAAACTTTCAAAACTCGATCGAAACACCATAAATTCAGCATCAAAATATTCCTCTCACTATCCTCTTTCTATTAACATAAAATTCCATAGCGTTTAGAAGGGAAAATACCAATGGGCCGATTTGTGTTCTTATGCGCCCAGTTCTTTCTCATTGATTCTTTATACCATAATTGCCAAATTCAGTTATCGATTAGGGTTTTATTACCGTTACTATTACCACTATCACCGTGGCTATTTTGACCATAGTTATTGTTTGATCATTTAAACCTACAATTATCACAGACATCTAGGCTATATTTATTATTTGGTCGTTTGTACTAGGATTACTATGAGCATTTTAATGAAATGGTCATTTTCACCATAGCTATTATTTGATCATTTGTACCATTGATACTATAGGCTTTTACATTATAGTTACTGTAAGTATTTTAGCCATAGTTGTTATAATTTTAATTATTTGTACGACAGTTGCTATGGGCGTTTGAACTATAGTTGTTAAATGGTCATTTGTACTATGCGGCGTTACCGACAGACAGACACAGGTGAATTTACGTTCTGCAGACCCTAGCCTTTCAGTCTAGGGAATATAAAAATATCCCATCGCTTTCCACTACCTCGAAACACTTTAACAAACTTCTAAAGAACGTAAAATCTTCGCACAAACTGCACCGCAAAAAATTATTAAAATACCACTAATTATCAGTATTTTTGTGGTGTTAATACTCATTCCATTGCTCTTACTTCTTTCTTATAAGGCTTGTCGAAACATACATAATACAGAGCAGTCATCCTATTCCGCGATGTTGAACATTTGGGCATTAGTTCCGCCTAGGGAACTAATTCCACCGATTCCGGAATTACATGAAGTTTGAGAAGCGATTCCGGAATCGGTACTAGTTCCATCAATTCCGGAATTGGAAGGAATTCCGTGTAATTCCGTCTGATTCTGGATCCGGAATCGCTCGTTTATGTTGAAGGTTAATCTGCAAGCACAACTGCAAACATGACGGTGAAGGCGAGAAGCGATTCCGGAATCGGTACTAGTTCCGTTAATTCCGGAATTCCTAGGAATTCCGTTTGATTCCGGATCCGGAATCGGAAGGAATTCCCTCTGATGGCGAAATTGAATAGTATTATGTTAATATGTTTCCAGAACCGGATGTAACTAGATCCTAGTCGGGACTGGTTCCGTTAATGTTCAACATCACGGAATAGGATGTATTCTCATAATACACCATTCGATTCTGCTTGACCAGAGGTATCCACTTCATCTTTTCGTTCCTGCGGACAGGCTTTTTTCGAAGAAAAAATTAATAAATATGTTAATATTTGCTATTATAATGATGGTGAAACTAATCACATCAGGTTCCTCTAACTTTTAGGTTTGTCAGGAGAATTATGATACATTGTTCGATTCAGCATGAACAGGGTTATCAATGATACGTTTCATTCTATTCCGGCAAATCTTCCAAGATGGAAATATTAATCAAAACAAAATTAATAAATAATATTTTGGTGGTAGTGATACTCATTTCATCAACTGTTTTGCCTCTGAGAAGGCTTGTCGGGAGATTTATGATATATCGCTCGATTCACCATGATTAGATCTATCAATTGCACGTAGAATTCTCTCTTACCAAACCTTGCCGCATACAGAAAATGCATGTGATTAAAAATTTTTTTTCAGTGGCTATATTAACCGGTTATCTATGGATTTCGTTTTTCAAATACAAACTTACACAAAACGTTTCAAATGTTGGTATGCATATTTATTTATTCTTAAACATAAAAGCATGGCGATAGAAAGAACATGCTAGAAAATACGAGCGAGAACATACATGATCAACATAGAGAGAAACGAGAAAGAAAAAGAGTGTACGTGAATATATGTGCACCGATTCATGGCATCAGAAAGGAAGCAGATATAGATGGAATACATATACGTATATATAACATCACCAAAATGACAAAGAAAGAGATGATGTATAAATGGTGATGTCATCTAATGCGCTATATATAGCACGGAAAATGAAACATTCTACGAGACGACGTAAGAAAACGTTACGTGAGAGGCAGAAATGGAAAAACGTAGAAAAATTCAGAATGTGTTCGAAAACTGGACATGGGATAGTCACGTGAACACATCGTCATATAACAATAGTGTTATTAAACCACATAGAAGATGACAACAATAACGGAGAAAATGTGAGATGATAGATTTTCTGATTACTTGCACAAATGTCATCGCTAATAATCAAGTATCATACAGGGTGGCCCAGAAGTCATGACACCGAAATAAACATTGTATATCTCTCTTACGACTCGAGCAAAGAAGCTGATTTTTTTATCAGCGATAAAGGCGTCTTCAACTTTTATACTCATACTAACAAGGTTAGGAAGAACCTTTGTTAAGTATGACTATTGACTTCAACAAGAAAACTTTACTTTTTCATAGATAGGAAAAAGACACTATAAAGAACGGTTTAAACATGATTTTATCGAAAAGAAAATGTAGTATCCCCATTACGGCTCTAGCAAATGAGCTGATTTTTTTACCGTGAATCGAGACATGTTTACACTGTAAAACCATACGCAAAAGACTGGTAAGAAGCTTTGTTGAGTACATTGTTTTCTGTTCCTATCTGTGAGAAAGTAAAACTTTTTTGTTGAAATCAATAGTAGTACTTAACAAAGGTTCTTCCTAACCGTGTTCGTATGAATGTAAAGGCTGAAGACGTCTTTATTGTTGATAAAAAAATCAGCTTCTTTGTTCGAGTCATAAGAGAGTGTTAGCATCATAAATGAGCCATCGAATGGGTCAAGCAGTGTCACTGTTGTTATGTGACAGAACGAAGAAAAAGATGCTCTTCACGGGACTCGAACCACGTATCTCCTGCTATCCGGGCAGTCGTCTTAGCCAATTAGACCGGAAGAGACATCTTAATCTCCGTTTAGCGTCCAAGTGATTCATCATGGACGCTAACAGAGAGATATTCAAGTTTTATTTCGGTATCGTGACTTTTGGGCCACCCTGTGTGTATGATACTCCCATAACCAACTGGTTAAAACAGCGGACTATGAACCAACTATACAGCTGTGATGCATGAGTATATGTAGGATGATGTAGAAACGTGAAAATTTGTAAGTCTTGTGCTTTTTTGTAGTGTGTCGTGTACTCTCGAGTATGTACACAGGTTGTGAAGCAGCGGTATCGTTGGCGGAATGGTCATGTTTTATGTATTACTTTCTAATCCTTTGGTAAGTCGTATTAAAAAAGAAAAAATACACCAGAGGGTATCGTAGGAGAAGTTGAATAAGTTACATAGGAGCATTTTTCCTTATAGTTGCATGTTTTAGTCGAAAAAAAGCTTTGTAGAGTCCGAAATGATTTCGCCAAATATTTAAAGAAGGAAGGACAGTTTGTCCACGAAATGATCCTAAATGATTATCCCCACTGATATCATTCGTATATTAACCCTTTCGCTCCCGGTGACACATATATGTGTGCAAATGTATTTATCCAGTAAAAGTCGTATTAGTATTTGTTTGAACCGTTTAGAAAAGCTTCTTATCGGTTGTTAGAAAGTGCCATAGTGATACATTTCTTCTTTCTTTCCTTTCTGTTGATATCTTTACTCATACACATTCTACAATGCATTCGTAGTTTATAAACTGCAAAATGATTTGTCACCTCATTTATCTGATTTTCGACTCGATCTGATCAGGGAAATTTTAACAAAGTTTGGATCACAGAGATCAAGTACTATCGGAAGACCACTGGCAAGGCCTCTTTCTCTCCGTTTAACTGCTCGGCATTTTCCTGCGCTCATTTTACAAACAACTCAACTAGAACAGCCTCGAAGACGATGCGTGGTGTGCTCATCTCATGCTCTTCGACGCGTTACACAATACATGTGTTCTGACTGCGATGTGCCATTATGTATTGTTGACTGCTTCAAAGACTATCATACAAAGACGAACTATTGATGTTTTCCGAGCCAAGACTGAGTTTTCTTTACAAAAAAAATTAAAATCGTATTTAAAAATTACTTTTAAAAACCTTAGTTTTCTCAAAAAAAGCCGAGAGCTAAAAGGTTAAGTTATACGTTTTTTTGCATGATTACACTACTCTCGACTCAAACTTACCGTTTTCCATGATAATTGAGAATATATCCCACGAACATGTGTTTTTGGTATATTTATAGCAGATTTCTATTGAAGGTAATATTGGGTTGGTAAGAAACTTTTGTCGTTTTTTTGGAAAGTTTCCTTTTTATTTTTTAATATCAAGAATACAATTAGCTTTCAACAATGTATGTTTCATCGTGACACGACATTTCCGCGCGCGACACTTCCGTGCACACGTCAAGTGAGGGTGAGGGCGCCGCGGAAGTGTCGTTTATACATTACGCGCGGAAATGTCGTGCGCGGAAAAGTCGTGTAACCATGTTTCATTACTATCTATGACTTGTTGCCAATGCTCTGTCGGAGATAGGATCCTGCGTTCGTAGAAGTCTTGCGACTTTTGGTCAAAGAAGTTGAAGAGGTCTGTCTTGAGATCGCTTCCGTCGTTAGGCTTTTCTCGCTCAAATGATTAGAAAGAGAGCGGAACAAATAGTAGTCCGTAGGAGCCAAGTTTGGGGAATAAGGTGAATCAGGAACAGTGATCCGTTCAAGCTCCAATAACTTTTGGCGTGTCGACTTTGCTACATGGGGTCTAGCATTATCGTGCTAAAAGTAAATTCGATTTTGTTTTCCTTTGAGTTTTTCTGCAATCCGATCCAATTGCTGGCAGTAGAGATCAGCAGTGATGGTACAATTAGCTGGAAGAAGTTCCCAATGTATAATCCCTCTTACTCCCCACCAAACGCTCACCATACTCTTCTTTTGGTTAGGGTCATCTTTGGGTGTTGCTACACCTTTTTGTCCAGCCCGCAGCCACTGCCGCTTGCGCGTGTGGTTAACACACAAGACCCACTTTTCATTGTCGGTAATAAGATTATGGAGCCATTTGTAGTTGCGATGAGACGTCATTAATTCCATACGAGCATGAACTCTATGCTCGAACTGATATGGTGACAAGTCATGTGGTATCCAGACTCCATATTTCCACATTTTGCCTAATTCGACCAGATGTGTTTCCACTGTAGTATGAGAGCACCCAAGACGCTCTGATAAACACTGTAGTCAGTCTAGGATCTTCTTCAATAAGCTGCTTTAAGAGATCCATATCTACCTCTGGTGGTCTTCCAGTATGAGGTAAATCGTCGAGTTCGAAGTTATCGTTCTTGAACCGATTGAACCAATGTTGCGCTGTACGAGTGGAGAACGCATCCTTGCCCATTGTATGACATATGCTGCTTGTTGCTTCGGTTGTGTTGTAATCCAAACACAATTCATGAAACAGAAGCACTCGGAGCTCTCTACGAGATACCTTCATTTCTAATTCGCGACGAACATGAATATCCATAGTTTTATTGTTGTTCGAAAGATATTCGCACTCCCTTTATATACCCTTAATATGGAAACTTCTGAAACTTTCGTGACGGTTCTAGGAAATTTTCGAAAAAAACGACAAAAATGTCTTGCGGAGCCAATATATATATAGATAGAATTAGAAAACATAAGAAGGTTAGAGAACGAGTAAACAATAACAACAAAGGTATATTGAAAAGAAAGAGAATAAAGAATAAGGATAACTACTGAAGAGAGAGAATGAAGTCATCGAGGGTGATAGTGATATTACATTACCCCTAACGCTTGTAAATGCACGCTTACGTTGGGAGGAAATACTTTAACACGCCTTTTCCTGTGTCGTGACCGTATGTTTCCAATATGGCGATTTGTATGTGCAGATATGTATACATGTACATGGGGCACTACAAAAGTTTTTTCGCCAGCCCTTACAACAAATATTCAGAGGCTGGTTCTAATGTATTTTTTCAAAGTACTGTCCTTCAGCATCGATGCACTTGTGCATTCGAATAAACCAGTCTTCGAAGCAGTTGTGGAAGTCTTCTTTTTTGACGCTGTCTATGGCTTGTTCTAAGGCTGCTAACATTGCATCGTCGTCCTTGAACTGAATTCCACGTAGCTGATTTTTAAGTTTGGGAAACAAGAAGAAGTCACAGGGACTAAGATCTGGAGAATATGGAGAATTTGGATATGATTCTACATGATTTTCGATCAAAAATTCATTGACAATCCAAGCTCTATGTAGTCTTGTATTCTCATCGTGATGAATGAGACTTCGAAGACCACGCGTTTGTCGTTGTTCTGATACGGTTTTGAAGACTTGTGGTAGGCAGGTGTTGATATACCAACTTGCACTTAGTGATGCACCAGCTTCTAATGGTATCGGCATGATTAAACCAGATTTCATAGAGAAAATTGTCACCTCTCTTCTGCTGGAACTTTTATTTCGACGAACTTTAGTTGGACGTGTATTAGTTTTTGACACTCAAACTTTTGACTGCTCTTTTGTTTCTGGATCATAATTGTAGAACCAAGATTCATCACCAGTAATAATATCAAATACAAGACGGGATTGACCTTCTTCAAATCTATTCAATGAATAACGGGAAAACTGAATGCGGGACTGTTTTTGGTCATCAGTTAACTGATGTGGCACCCATCGAGCACAAACCTTGCGTAAATTTAAATAATCATGAAGAATTGAATTAATTGCTGTGGCACTAATACTCAAGATGCCCTCTATTTGTTGGTATGTTGAATGAGGATCATTGTCAATTATTGATTGTATAGTGTCAATTGTTTGTTAGTTGACAGATGTTCGAGGACGACCTGGGCGAGGAGCATCTTCAACACTAAAATTATTTCGCTGGAATTCATGAAACTAATTGAGGACTGTGCGATCAGAAGGTGCTTGGTCCCCCCATGCTTGCACTAAACGGGCATGGCTGTCCTTGCATGTTAAGCCAATTTTCCAGTTATATAAAATCATAGTGCGAAACTGTTCACGTGAGAGTTGAAAAGTCATATTAAAAATTATGTGAGTGTGGTTTCAAAGAAATGAAAAAATATAACGATGGGTAAAACGTGGAGGTCTGAAATTTGACACATAATTCTAAATATGTTTGGTCATTATCATAGAACAGATGTCCTTAAAATACGTCTTCTAGAAGAACCGGGCGAAAAAACTTTTGTAATGCCCTATGTAGACATAATGGAAATCTGATAGTTTCCCCAAATCTCAATAGGAACCCAAACCCTTTTGGGATTATTATTAAGATACAATTTCCTATCTACAGGCAAAAAACCATTTCAATCGAACGAGGAGCGCCTGAAAAAGTTTCCTCGTTAGTTTACAAATGATCTCTGATAGTCCTGGAAGACGTATGTCTCCATACGTGACAGGCTCTGAACTGCATCTTTCATGCTGTATAATAGCCCAAAAAGGCCATCTATCTCGATCTGTCATAGTTTGTGGAGGATGGATGCAAATTTCTACTCCTAAACACTCTTTTAGATCGTGTTTCACAAAATTTCAACAAAGAAAAAACCAAATGGAAAATTCAGTTTTATTCTGGTTAGATGTTAATCGAGATGTTTATGATGAAGAAAATCTTTCTCAATTAAAATCAATTTTTAATACAATTGAAACTTTTAATAATTTTGATCGATGTTTTCAACGTTTTTCACAAATCAAAGATCAAAGAATTTTCTTTATTAGTTCAGATGAATTTTCCAATAAATTTTCATTAATTGGAAAAGAATTTTCTCAACTTTATGCCATTTATCTTTTTTCTTTACAATCATCAAAACAAGATAATCAAATTGAAACATAAAAAAGGCAAAGAAATATTTACTAATTTTCAACATTTATTAAATCAACTAAGGAAAGATCTTCGACAATTCGAAGAAAATTTTATTTCTAGTGGAACTATTTCTCAAACATCTGCATCCAATCCAAACACATTAGAACCATCATTTATGTATTGTCAATTACTCAAAGAAAAATTTTTTAAAATTGATTACGATAAAAGTTCAATTCACGAACTGGTCGATTTTTATCAAACAAAATATCCCGAAGATATTCATCAAAAAAAATATCTCAAAGAATTCGATGAAACTTATGAAAAAAATCTTCATGAAAAATCACCTATTTGGTGGTATACAAGAGAAAGTTTTCTTTTTCGAATATTGAACAAAGCATTGAGAACATTAGATATTGAAACATTAATGAAAATTCAGTTTTTTATTCGAGATCTTCATGAACAAATTCAACAACGTTTTGATCAACGTCAAAATGATCGTTATTCAATTAGTTATCGAGGACAAACTTTATGTCCTGAAGATTGGAAAAAATTACAGAAAAATCTTGATGGTTTATATTATTTTAATTCTTTTCTTTCGTCTAGTATAATAAAAAAGAAAGCATTCGATTTTATGTACCTATCAAAAACGGAAGAAAATGTTGGAATTATATTTGAAATACATAACGATCGATCATATTTATCTATTCCATTTAGTTCAATTGAAGATGTAACTGCTATAAAAGGTGAAGAAGAAGTTCTTTTTCTATTGGAACTGTTTTTCGTATTAATAAAATCAATGAAATCGAAAAAAGATATCTGGCTAATTCAAATGGCAATGACCAATGATCGAGATCCTTTATTAACTCGTTTAATGGATCATATTCGACGATCATTAGGACAAGGAAATGAATGGCGTCAACTCGGTCAATTAACACATTCACCACGATTCATTTTTCTTGGAAAAATCTCCGAAATATCCACATCTCTCAAGAGTTAACTTCAGATAAACGCACTTAGTGACCTTTTTATTATCTTCCACTGATTATTCATCGTCCTTTTCTTCATATCATCACATAATGAGTCATAACGAAATTTCCAGATTTTTCCTCGGTATTCTTATCTTTGTTATGTGATGTATAAAAGCGCTCGAAATTTCGAAATAGATAGGTCACATGTCGTTCGAAGAAACTGATACAGAAGAAAGCGCTACCTCACTAAGTGAAGTAAGCTCTTTAGGTGATGATTTTGATGAAATGCAGCTGGAATCTGAAAGTTCCGACGAAGAAATGGCTGTTGACGAGGTGAATTCAAACGGTTGGTACGAAATAGAACCAGAATCGGATGCAGAATTCATGGAAGATCATGGACTCGTCGATGAAGTAATTTCTTCTTCAGAAGATAATATAATCAACCCTATCGATTGCTATCGACATTTCATCACGGACGAAATTATTAGCCTTATGGTTCGTGAAACTAATCGATATGCGAAGCAATACTTGCAAGTCCATGAGATTAGCAGACGGTCCAAATATCGTGAATGGAAACCAACCACTGCTGAGGAAATGCCCAAGTTCTTTGGGATCATAATTGAGATGGAACTGGTACAAATGCCGCAAATGAATCACTACTGGAGCAATAGTCAATTGTACGGATCGGAGATTATTCGAAATGCTATGCCGAGAGAGAGGTTCGAATTGCTCCTCAAGTTTTGGCATTTTTCGAATAACGATGACAAAGATTCAAGTCAAGATAGGCTGTTCAAGTTGCAAC